>MOOZ01000411.1:78645-92934 GCA_002930495.1 Cecropterus lyciades | reverse complement strand
TTTATTTCCACTCAAACTATTGCGCTGAACTTAATTCCCAACTTTACTCATTCCCTTCTAACGAGCTCTCGAACCGCCGGTAACTTCAGGAATATTCCCACTAGAAATTCCTATTACTCTGTACAACATTCGCAAAAGTTACCTGGTAACTTTGTTCAATTAGGACCATATTACTGATCTATTGTCCAAGTTGTTTTAACTTAACAAGTGCTCATACATATATTAATATTTTCATGTAGTGCCAGGCTGCAAATTTAAAACACAGTCACAAACACAATAAATTCATTATCACTCCGAAAATAAATATCGTGAGGAAATCAATATTATTGTTGAACTCTAAAATAATCTTAGTTGTATGTAGCTGAATTTGCACTTAGTCATTTGAAGGGGTTAACTCATGATAAAAAAGAAATTGTGGATATAATATAATTTATATATATAACATGAAATTTATTTTTGGATTGACGGCGAAGTACGCGCGTACGCCGTGAAAAATCTACGGAAATTTAACGTGTTTGTGTTTTCAACCGTAGCTTGGAACACCCTCTGCTTTATTTCACTCTCTTTAAAACAGCGGTTAACTGCTATAGGATACAAGATGTGACAATAGTGCCTTCTTAATTACACCACGAATGTTGCTACGGAGTCGTTAGCGACAACTTATCGGTAAATAAATAATGGTTTACAATGTTTTTCTCTGTTGTTTGTGAACCGATTTTTTATGTTATTGACGAGCTTTAGGGCTGACATAAATCGGCATAATTGTATGACATAGCTGATATAATTGCAGACATAACAGGCTGTGTGTTGAAATGTGTCCATAGAACGCGCAGCCAATCGCTTAGCATAGTAGCACCATCTCGCAAAACGAGTTGCTGTTATAGCATGAGAAGATATTTGTGACATTTTTCATGAATATGTCGAAATCAGCGACGCGTTGAACGCCGCTACCTATGTAGCCACGGGCGATTCGCCGATTTTAACGCCGTTACGTACCGGTTTTATTTTTGACGGCCCTTGTGTTCTCTATTAAAAATACTGTACTATAATAGTTGAAATACGTCATAGGGCGAAAACTCGTCCATATAAAACGAATACTACATAATACATATTAATAAACCATTCTCGCGTAAATAAGCCGCAAGCATTTGGGTTATTTCAATTCTCACAAAACGCCTGTCCGATCCTAACATCTGTCATATTCAGACCCATGTTAAAGACGAAGTTTGTTACAAAACGAACCTAATATTTTATTCCATTCACGCCGTCTCGGCCATCCTTCGGTTCGGGTTGGCTTTGACATTTGCACAGATAAATGGAATATTATATTGTCTGTGGTTAATTAAACGGGCGCAAGTTCAAAAAGTAACGGTTTTGTTACTAAAATATATTTTATTTATAACTTCCATAAATTTATAAATTATTATCTACTTATTATTGAAATTTATGATTATTAAAAAAATATAATTAAATTTTATTGAACAAATATTTTATTGTATTTGTAAATTATCTGTAATATTCCATACACCGAGTACTAATTGTTGTTATTTAAAATTAAAATCTTCATCAAAAAACAACTACATGATTTTTTCACTTTATTTACTACACATATTCCTAAAAAAGGTATCCTAAAAAAGGTATAAAAAGGTATTATTGTTTCTGCCAACAGTACTATTAACTTCTCGTATCGATGTGGAAAGACGCCTTAGGTAGACTATTCCTTTCTATTTTGACTAACATAGGACACCAGTCAAACTTAGGGTTCGCTAAATGAGCACTAGTCTTCTTCTTCAGGTATTCTCGTTGTTATCTTCCCTCCATAGACAAATATTGTATAATCTGTATACTGGTAGAAAGATACGATACATAGTACTACATCACGTCACATAGTAAACAAAGAACCTCTTGAAACAGTATCCTCAAGTCGAGAAAGTTCCACTAAGTGCTCGCTATCTGATATCAAAACTTCGTGAAGCCTTGGGAGCACTTAGTAAAACTTCTTGTTGTACGAAGGTAGTAACGACCAAAATATATCCTTAAAACTGCGAAACAAAATTCCAATTTAATTGAATTTATGACGAGCCAAGAATATTAATAGAATTCATTTTGAAGTTATCGAAGCATTTTGTATCTGTGAATTTTGAAGATTGCAACAGATTTAAAAATCAAGCAGAATCAAGCATGGTTGGTACCTCCACTACAACTAAAGTATCACCCGTTTATGATCGCTAATATGTAAATATACGTTTTTGTGTTTTGGAAGGACGGCAGCCATTGGTCTCCGTTATTAATTGAATAGGCGTCGTTAAACCTAGTCGTAGGTCTTATGGGATAGTCACGAGGTGTCTTCTGGCACCCTCCTGCTACTTATCTGCTTTGAACACCATATAACTAAGCTTCAAGTTCCTCCCTTTTTATGAAAAAATCTGTACCAAGCAATGCTAAAAATGTTTGAAGTGATGGTTTAGAAAAATTAAGAGCACATTAAATATTACAGAAAAAAAAACAAAATCAATAGCAAGAACAAATGATTTTAAAAATATATTTATGTTTTTAGTCACCACATATATTAAAAGTCGATCTGTCAAGCGCCATCTTGGAACTGATTGAACGAAGCGTGAACCTCGCTGAAAGCTTCCCGCGGCGCCGCGTGATTGATTGGAACTGTACCCGTTATAGACTAATATTGTCGCAGAATACATATATTTTAATATATAAAGGGTACTCAGGCTTTATGGTTTTAAATTAAAAAACTGCATGTCGTGAGTATAAACGGATACTAGTAACATATTAAAATAAAATTGACGGTGCCAATTGATGACGATTATCAATGTTTTTTGCAAAGAACAATCATATGGATAATGGGTCGAGACGACGTCTATATTAAAATATCGTAATGGTAACGTAATAATGCAATGTATTTCAATTTGTATACAACAAATCTAAGATAAAAAGATCCGTATTATATTTTTTTTTTTTATTTAAAATGTTCTTGGATTGGTTTAATATACAATTCAGGGAAGCGTAAACCTTGCTGAAGTTTCTCGCGGTACTACGTGATTGATTGAAACTGTACCCATTGATCATGATTACCCATTTCTTTTGTACTTTCTTTTTTGACGTAAAGGCAAAATTTAAGAATAATAAAACCTTACATTACAGATTTTTTGATACAGAGATACTTGTTTTCAAAAGGTTTTTATATATTCAGTTAAAATAGCTCTTCATTCAATTTTTAAAGAAATCTGAATTTCACACAATTTATAATTGGGTTTAGACAAAGACAGGTGAATTGCTCTCAATCGTTCATTATTCTTTCAGAAATATTGCATTTTCAAAAGTAATTTCACATCAAGAAAAGTAAACATCATTATTGAAAATTGCGAAAGCTTGGGTGCAAAATAAATTATGTGAATAATATTTTAGTGAAAAAATGTAAGTGCAATAAAACTAATTCCAATACAGATATATTCCGGCTGAATAAAGTCTTCTACCTAAACCTATATATACAAATTCTCCATCTTTTTTAATCTTCCCGCTCGCTACAGATAAATAATCCAGTCCACATCTGTCAAGCGCCATCTTGGAGCTAATTGAAAGAAGCGTGAACCACGCTGAAAGCTCGGCGCCATGATTGATTGAACTGTACCCATTGATCACGATTACCCATCTCTTTTGTACTTTGTGATTTATTTTCGCCCGCAGTAGCAGTAATTTGAAATGTAATACCTACTTTATTTCAATTGCTGTAATATTTTAAAGAATATTCTTTATTTGTCTGGGTTGAAATATCGCCAAAATGAAATTCAAAAACGTTATATCATGCGTGAGTACCTGTAACATATTATAATGTATGGAAAGTATACCTTGAAAGCTAATACACCGATATAAATTATACATTTTTAATTTTGCAAAAATACTAAGAACGAATATATTTAACATAAAAAATCGATATAGAAACAAAGGAAAAATCGATTGTTCATTCGTTTTAATATTCAGTTATAGAAAAAACTGCATTAAAAAAATGGAAAAAAATAAATGATTTTAAAATATATTTAAATCTGCACGCCACAGATAATCTAAGTCGCATTTGTCAAGCGACATCTTGGAGCTAATTGAACGAAGCGTGAAACTCGCCGAAAGCTCGGCGCCGTGATTGATTGAACTGTACCCATTGATCACGATTACCCATGTCTTTTATATTTTGTGATGTATTTTCGCCCGCTGTAGCAGTAATTTGCAATTTTAATGCCTACTCTTTCATTTGTAGTATACTTTGAAGAATCAAATATTCTATTAGACTTTCTATTTATTTTTTTATTTATAATCTTAATCCGTGGATGTCGTAGGAGTTTAATAAAGGTTAGGATTCAAAAGATTGCAATAGCGTCTTCCTATTTAACATCAACTTACTGCGGTCACCAACAATGGATGCCAGGTTATTGGGTATTGGACGTTGTTGTATTCGTAAAAACCCACATAGGTAACCATAGGTGACCATAGGTGATGGATGGATTTAAATAATACCGTGAAATGTAATGCACCGATTTCGATTCTTGATTTTTAATATTCCAATTATTACTGTATTTTACATAAAAATAGTGTGAGTGTGTGTAATTCACACACACTAGAAGTGAAACTTAATAATAACAAAGAAGGAAATATTTCTATGGTATTAAGATTTATGCTGTTTCAAAAATCGATTAAAATAATTACAGCAGCCCATATTCGGACTACTCATTTCACATATACCAAACTTGAGCCCTCATACAAGCTACGAAGTATCATTAACGTAATTCGGAAAGGTATACACCGCCATCTAGTTGTAGCGCATCAGCTACAGCTACAGCTTTTGTAACGCATTTTCGTTTCATCGACCTTAAATCAAATTCTAAAGAAGTTTACATCGGAAATTTTGATTTTTAGATACGAAAAAAAAGCGGATTACTAAAAGAGATTATTTGTTCGATTAACTGGTTATACTCATTAAACGGTTAGTAATCAAAATGAAAACGGTTACTAATTAAAATATTACTTAGCTTTCAATAAGTATCTACATTTACTACCTATTCCGATACTTAAATACCTGTAAAGTTAGATTTATAAAAGAAATTAGTGAAAGTTGCAGAGAAAACACATTAGTGCGTTAAAATGCCACATCACCGGTTATCTAGAATTGCTTGAAGTTAACATTAAGGCTGACCGCCCATTGGCTACTGTCGCATGTTGTTAAAGCTACCAGCTTGTTGCTTTCCCGAGGCCACGAAACATTCACATCAATTGCTTGTCGCTGCAAGCGTCAACATTGAAACTAATGTGTCTGGTGTTACAACGACATGAAATAAGATTTGTGACAAAATTTGCCAAATTTCGCTTAACCCTGCCTCTGCAAAGCGAACGTTTCATGGCCACGAGATAAGTTATTGAAAAGTTACTTAATCCGCTGCTGCTCGGTATTGTAAAATCGTCGAGAGTCGATTGTTTACGCATCTGCCAAATAGGATAATCTACTACATAGTCGCCAAGCAGTTTGACGACAGTAGAAGTTTTGGTGGACGCCCTTAACACTATAAGTTGCGATAGTGACCAGTATGCGGTGAGCCTATAGCCACCTTTTCTCTTAATTACATAACACGCTCTATATACCCTGCATGTGTGGGAACCGTAGAGTAATAATGAGTATTGAGAACGTCGGTTGTAGACGGATTTGTCATAGTTATATTACATAGTTTTAACAAATTTATGTTCTCTTCTACGTATCACATAATCATCCTGTTCTACATATTATGGAGTTTATTGTAAATGATTCATACGCGTCAGTGGCTATTTAACATTAAGTGGACTACATGTTCGGTTGCTACTTCAATTATTTAAATATACTTAGTTGCAAAATGTATTACATAACTAATTTTTGCAACATTTAACCAGAATTACGTTATTTACTATAATGAAATGACAGACAGAAACTTACTTTAATAGAACTTGGATTATGACTTCTCTCTTATCCTTCAAAGGATGTTCTAACTTATGCCTACCGTTCATACTCAAACAGGCTCACCCTATATCTTATAGTAACTCCGTGGTAACATTGTGTGCACGTAAAGTAGGCAGTGATTAATAGCAAGCCTCGAGATAAATGTTCGAAAGGTCAGCTGGAACTGAAAGTGTGAACCACAACATGTATATGTTTACTAACATGTACATGTTAGCCAACATGTACATGTTAGCCAACATGTACATGTTATCAGCTAATGGCTTTGAAAGGCAGTAAAAGTGCTTTATTGGACGATATCGGGTGTCAGTGTTTTAGTGCTAATGAAGCGTGGTTTTCTCTTAACGGTCTTATTTTGTTTAATGAATAGACAAAGAGAACAGTTATATTTTGCCGAATTTGTATGAAATTTGATATACGGATAATTTAGTCACGATTAATAAACAGTCTATTTATTGTGAAGTAATGACGACCCGCGTGGCGGAGCGGTCACCCTACCTGTCTGACACGCAGTGGGTCCGGGTTCGATTCCCGGCCAGACCACACATCTAAATGATGAGTTTAGATTCTGTTCTGGGTCTGTGTAATTGTCTTTGTGTGTCCATGGTACCCACGACACAGGACAAAATCATAGTGTGGCGCTGTTAATGTAGAAAGTGTTTTTTTAATGTGATAAACGATTCCACGCGGGAGGAGCCGCGGGCAATAGCTAATAATAACAGCAATACATAAGCCCCAGTACGGTATTTAACATTAAGCTTTTTAAACAATAAACATAACTATAAAAGACCTTGGCAGTATTCAACGAAATCAGCGTTCATTCAGTACCAACTTATAGCAATTAATGAGAGAAATAAAACGAAATAGGGAAAAATAAGCGAAACGGAGAGAAATAAAACGAAACAGCGAGAAATAAGCGAGCCTAAACCGGTAATTATTCGAGTGCTTCTAAAGATGTAGGCTTTCCGTTTAAATCCAGGTACGTGACCTGGATTTAAACTGGATTGTTCTTAAGAGGTCTTAAGTGTGTTAGTGTACACTGCAGTGAATGAAATCACTGGGAATGTTTGTTAAGTTTCAATGTATTGACAGTGTTGCCAACTTCAACTATTAAGAAGAATTATTTCCGCGAGACAAAATAAAAAAAAAAGTTTTGAAATTATTGTCTATTTGTTATATAAGAGTAAGCAGTTTAAGCTTATTTAAGATGCAGTAGAAACGATTTTTGAAAATTTTGAAAATAAGTAAAATGTCGGTTTATTAAAATCCTATCAAAATATTTGACAGCAAAGCACGTTGCTCCATTTTTGATGATTAGTAGAACCACGTCATAACCTTTTTCAAAAACATGTCAGTGTAAACATTAACGCACAGTTAATTGGAAAAACACCCGCAAAATATTTACCGCTCCCGAAGTTGAAATTGTAAAAGTTTTGTACCTGTTTGTTTTGATAATTTTTTCTGTTACGAAGTTATACAACGCTCCCGTTCTCGCTGTCAAGAGGCGGAAAGGTATTAAACCTGTACAAAGTTTAACAGCTAGCTTAAAATGTTAAAGAAGACTGAATCTGTGTATACGTATATAAATATATTGAATTCAATTTAATTAATTTATTGCGGGATAAGGTGTGAAATACGATCAATCTGTGCTCCTATCCTAACTCAAAGGATTTGCAAAAACATGAAATTATATAGATTCTAATTAAATTAAATTAAATATGTATATAGTCTATGCATATATATTACAAAAGTGTTTGCGTTCCGCCTACGTTTGAAAATAAAAATATTATATTGTTTAGTAAGTAGTAGTACAGACTTAATGTTAAATCAAGATGCAGACTAATAATAAATTACAATATTTTAAATTATTTTGGTTTCATGCGATTTCACACACAATACACACAGACAAATAGACTACTGAAAAATGTAGAAATTTTTAATATTACGTACTCTGAGGCCTCTAAATAATCTGTATAGCTTACGGTTATATTAATTTAAAGTTTTTTCAAAGCCGGTGAAACCGCGAGGCATAGCAAGTTTTATACATATATGTATTTACGGAAAATTAATATAGCTTCATAGTTCGTTTGCGCACATTTTCCAAACATTTCTTTTAAGCCGACATTCAAAGTTCTTCAATAGAGCGACAAAAAGACGTATATTGGAACGCTTTTCATCACAGCTTTGCAAGTCGCTTTTGAGTGCAAAGCTCACTGAGCTTTCAAGTGACGTCGATAAAATTGTAGCAAGTACTCGTATATTTGGCCACATGTGCATATAATATATATTGGGTATACCTTTGTAATCTGGTTTATAATTAAATTAAGAAAAGTTAGAGTTTCTTGATCAATTGAATCTTACGGCGCCAAAATAAAATGAGCACTAGAAAATATTAATTTTTTATTTTCACCAGTAATTTAATAAGTAATAAAGGTAAAATCTACCTATACCTATTCGATTATCTTGTAAACAATCAATTATTACAAAACCATCGATTGAAAAAAATATTAACTGAAAAGGCAAAAACAAGATAATGAAATTAATATAATAAAATGTGCATTAACTATTATAAATATTTTATTCAAAAAAAAATCCTTCTCAGTAACCGACCGACTCTCTGACTGACAACCGACGCCTGACTGTGCAGTATAAACGGAGAGTAGTCAAACATTAACCGCAATCGAACCTTTAAATTACGAACATTTACTTAATATAAAGCTCACAAATAGGCCATATTTCTTCAAAGCCCTTTTACCTCTACCTTCTAAAAAACCCTACTGAATTCAACGAAATGTGAAACCGTAAGGACCTATACAGAGTTCTTTTGTGTTCTGTTCTCTTTCGCAAACGACCTTAGAAACACGGTAGCTAGTAAATCACGCAAAAGGCAAAACGGGTCACGACTGGGCTTTTAACAACTTAGAAAGTTTATAAGTCACGCATTAATAAGTATAATTTATGGGTGAAGGTAACAATAGACGAAATAGAATGAGCATTTAAGTATTTAGGTAAGTTTTGGAGGTAAAATGTCTAGCTGGCATTGAAAAATGTAGTGCGTGAGTCATTTTAAATTGGTTGTAGTCTCAAAAATAGATAGAAACAGTTTTATTTGTATAAATATGACTAGAAAATTAAACGGTTAATTACTTTTTTCGAACTCGTATTTTGAAAAATGAACAAACAAAAACAAGCAAACGTTTTTAATATTTTACTCCGTACTCCAAAAATGTAAGAGCAAAATTAGGCTTAAGTCTATATGTACAACGAAGATGAAAGCCTTTTCGCTCCTCATTATCTGGCAAGGGTCCTTAACAGCAGAGATCCCACTCCGCCATCCTAAGTGCTTTCATTATACTCGATTTTGAATACAGTACCATCTTTAATATTTATAAGGATCAATCAGGTAGGTCTTACAACCAAGATACTGTTAATAGTCAATAGATCTTGCAATAAAAACTTGTCACGTACTTTAAGCACTTTAGTAAATTAATTTTCGTGTAGTGGTCTGCTGGTCTATTAAATTTATGTTAAAATCTATGTAAGTCTTAAATTTACATACTGATATTTTAAACTCCCATATTTGAAAAAAAAACAATCATTGTAGGACACTCAGGTGGAGAGAAATACATGTATACAGAAATACGTGGGCATACAGACGTACCGCAGGGCACAGGTTTATGTTTTTGGGTTAGCTTAATAGGCTAAACAAATATTCCCTTACCTTTCACATTTTCAAGCTTGACAATAGGTTTAAAATAATTTCGCACATCTTTTATATGGATGCTATGCGCGTTACCAAATTCCTATTAATAAGTTATATCTGCACAAGTAACAAAACTGCAGAAACACAAACATTTCCAGAAAGTACCTCAGAAACTTTACGACGAACATTCACTTGTCGGAAAAGATATACAGTTCCAGCATTTCTTTTATTCATCACAACGATATCTTCATTGGGATAGTTTCTCTCGTACCTTATCTCGAGCTTCGGGAAAATTCCCAGCAACATTTCCGGGAAAAATTCTTGCAATCATTACTAACTGTTAGAGGATTCGAGCCTCGAAGAATTTCTTGTTCTGTTATATACAGGTATTTTCTTGAAGTTACCATTTTTACGATCAAAAGATAATGGTGTTAGACAGCACATCTTTCTTATCGTAAATGGGAAAAAGGTTAAATATGAATGCAGAGTATTTTACGGCAAAAATGTGTCTCGCAGTTTCACTTTGGAGACAGTTGTATTTTTAATGAAACAAAGACTAACTATTACTATCTTAAAAATAAATTAAATGCAAAGTAAATAAACGTCGAAAATCACATATAAATTAAACAACAGTTAAACATTTCGTTGTACTGAAAAAATGCATTGTTTTAAACATTATACTACCACTATTGAACAAATTTTAATTCTAAATCAATATTTTTCAAAAACAAACGATATGAAAGATTTAAACGACTATATTTCTATTATTACACATAAAGGGAAATTTCTACTATAATCTGTGCAATTTTATGACCTGTGGCGTTCCTCCTGAATTATGTAAAGCTCGCACCGAGGTGATTTAATTTTTAAAAAGGAATATGAGTCTGCCAGCTGATATTAAAAATGGAATAGGGAGAGACAATTGCTTTTTTATTTTATATTAATTCCATGTGATATTTTGTAAAACATAATTTTACATATATAACAGCTTTACATAGAGTAACAAACGAGTTGGTATTTATAGTGCGTTTACAGTTATATAAACACAATATTATGTAATATAATTTTCGTTATATATTATTTGTCCAGGTTTCTTACAATTTAATTACATAGGTAAATTCTTCTTGACATTTTTTTCTTGACCTCAGCAGCAAACATCAGCAGTCCAATATCGTCGTCTACTTCAAGTTGCATTAAATGTTAACAACGCCATCTCTTGGTAAAGTACTGACATCAACGATAAAAACTTTATTTATCTAATCAAATTGGTAGACGGTAAAATCCGACTTGATTTGATGGTGATCGTACTACCGCCCCATTTATTTCTGCCTTATTCTGCCGTATTGAGTTCTAGTGAGAGAAAGACTGTTATACAACTTGTGTTAACATATTTCTCCAGAGTAGCAATACAAAATTGACGACCCGCGTGGTGGAGCGGTCACCACACCGGTCTGACACGCAGTGGGTTCCGGGTTCGATCCCCGGCCAGGCAGACATCTGAATGATGAGTTTAGATTTTTGTTCTTGGTCTGGGTGTTTGTGTATTTGTCTTTGTGTGTCCATGGCACCCACGACACAGGAGAAAATCCTACTGTGGGGCTATGAGTGTAGAAAGCGTTCTTCTTTTTTAAAATTAACCGACCTAAAATAGCACTTTTAGTTCATCTGGAGTTTATTACAAACCCCCTTTAGGGGAACTGCATTGAAATTTTCGACTTCAATTTAAATAAAAAAAATGTGTTAATAAAATTGTATTACAAAATGAAGCCTCAAATAGATTTTTATACATACAAAAATGTCTACGATTTGGTCTCACCATCAACGAGAATCGAGAAAACAGTCGAAGTAAGAAAAACAGTTGTTAAACATTAACAACTTATTTTTACGGACTTAAATTTATCATTTCACTTATAATGCGTATAGCGTATGCGTATAGTACATATGTATATACATCGTATGTACATCGCTTATACTCTCGGTGTGTCAAAATTCGTCTAATGGAATACTAAAACAATTCGGCCTTACTAAAACATTTTAATTCAGCTTAAAACGTATAAAACTTCGTTAACATTAAAAATTACTCACATTATACCTATTTCTCTCGGGAATTTTCTCGTGTGGAAAGCTTAATTAAATGTTTGCTTAAACCTAAAGCTGTGAATTGTTTGTTGAAATTGAATAGGTCCCGAAAAAGGGTTTCAAACTCGGTACCAGTGTAATTCAATATTCTTACTCTCGTTTAAAATTGGATTGTGAAAAATTATTCTTCTATAAGGTTTTACTGGATGCTTTGGACATTGATAAGAATAATCGATAATCGGTAATTTTGGTTTGAGATCGGAGGCAATATCGTTACTTATTTTCGTCTAATAACAATAGTTTGGCTGTATTTTGGAGACCTTGTAACTTAGTCCTCAGCGGTGGCGACGCATCTGTGATCGGTCATAGATGACACTTTAATAACTACTACATTATATAATTATTATATTATAGCTTAAAATTTTCTCTAATAAATGGCCTAGAAGTTATTACAGACATAACAAATCTCACCATTACTTCCAGAGATATACACGTAAAAACGAACGAAAAAAATACAATCTTCACCGCATTATAATAATGAGTAAGTATAGATGCTATCTGTATAATATTTTTATAAAAAATTAATAAGAAAGTACCAAAAGGACTACGTGAAGTTTCCTTTATTATTAAATTATACCTAGCTCTTAGCTTCAGACACTCAAGACGGTGGTTACAAACAAAGAGGCAGGAAATTAGCCCAACAGTACTGTTTTAATAAGCAGTGTCGCTATTTACTTTAGCCTTTCGAGACATAAACAGAAGCGTCTTGAAATATTCAAATTAGTGAGGACCTTCGAATTGAGAGCACAATTAGCTTTATTGTACCCTTACCTCTGACCTTTTGCCTTAATCCGTCGCCCTTGTTTCAACCTTTGTACCTAGGAAGAAGTTTTATAGAAAATTAAATGTGGTAGAACTCTGTTTGGCTCCGGAAGCACCACCGCCATCATCATTTCTGCCTAATAACAGCAGTATTAAGCGCTTCTGTGTTTTGGTTTGAAGGGTGTGGTAAGGAAGATTTTCTTCAACTTAATCCTCAGGCAACTCATCTGAGGCTAACCTTAGGTAAGACTCTGTTCTTATCTGGGGATAATTTGAGATGTCCATGGGTGGCAGTGGCCCTTTACCATCAGGTGGACTGCACCCTCGTTACTAATTCTATATTATAAAGATAGATGTGGTGTAAACTAACTATATTGTAGGTTTGAAAGACGTATGAAGATTTACAATATGTCTCACCATATATGCTCCATATGGAGTAACGAAATATTAAAACAAAATATTAAAAGTTGATTCTAGACAGAATTTTTCAAGCATCTATTGCCACCGATTCGTGCTTTTAAATTATTGGTGTAGATAATATCACTACTACAGACCAATAGTTATTTTTTTTGCAAAGCTTAAAATTATATTAATTGAATAATTTACACATATTAACCACTTCTGATCAACATCTAGCTT
The DNA here is from genome assembly GCA_002930495.1 of Cecropterus lyciades. NCBI lineage: Eukaryota > Metazoa > Arthropoda > Insecta > Lepidoptera > Hesperiidae > Cecropterus > Cecropterus lyciades. Next base: position 79,699 of record MOOZ01000411.1, on the reverse strand, counting down.
AAGAGAATATCTCCCAATTTAATTGATGACGAAATTCACAAAAAAATATTTCATTGAAGAGATCCAATATGGCAGACAAAATAAAAAAATATTTTCGCGCACCGTTTATAGCCTAATCCAACATTAGTTTATTAATAGTTCGCGCTGACGTCACTACAAAGTCCCTCTGTCACGTGACTTAACTCCACAGTGACTACATCATCAGCACGCTCGTGACACGCGTCCCATACTACAACACTGTTCAACTTCAGTTGTAACGCGACAGACTCATTATTATTGTTTGTATTTTCGTTAATACCTCGTGTTATTTATTATTCCATTCAATTTTCTGTATATCACATTTAGTTGTCTGCGCGGATTGTGTGGCTTGTTGTAAGAAGTTTCAAGATTAAGCTCAGCGAAATAACTTATTTGCAAACTTGTTTATACTTTTCTTAAAATATGAATTATAAAAAACGCTCGAAACTAAATGTTTCTTAACATAAATATAAAATGAATAATACACCTCGTGCCACATATTATAACATGTCACGTATTATAACGTTATCATACGAAAGTAACTTGCAACGCACTTAGGTATTTCGACGTCAACCTATTATTATCCCACTTCTAAGCACGGTGCTTCTGAGCTCCTCTCAGAATTACAGATTAGGCCATAAACCAGTGCGGTGGCCACGTGCGAATTGGTTGGTCTTCACACAGATTTGAGAATAATTTTTTAAGAACTCTCAGGTAACACATTTTTCACGATGTTTTCCTTCGTAAAGCAGTTAGCATTAATAACTACGCTTATTCACTAATTTATATTTTAAGAAGTTAAACTTTTATATTTTTCTAGGCGCTTTTTATCATTATTTTCGTAGATTTTATTAAAAGTTACCATACTAGCATGACTTCATTGAAATCATGTATTCAAATCCAAGCTTCTATGAAATGAAAGTGTTTTTTATAAGTAGAAATTTATTGTAACGTAGCGGTGGTGAGATGCTCTTATGTGGAGAGGTGCGGTGACGAGAGGGGTGAGATGAGGCGAGGGGGGGTGAGGAGAGGAGAG
>MOOZ01000411.1:57638-72946 GCA_002930495.1 Cecropterus lyciades | reverse complement strand
TTTATCTCTTGTTTACGATGTTTGACTTTTATAAGTATAACTTTGAAGCTAATTATTAAGTTAAATTTCACGAGGACATCATCAAATATTAGCTTGAAATGTACTTCTTGTTTAAATTTTTATGCCGTTTCTTCTACTGACATACCTATTAAGGATTGTGTTATTTTTGTTACTATTTCTAGCTCTTACTACGTACTGTGTTAAAAAATAAAAGATATAACACAAGTCACAATGTTAGTTACAATTTTTTATTTTAAATTTTGAAAGTGAATAATCCTTAACATTTAGTTAGCAAGGCTTTGACTTTGTCCATTTTTTTATTATCCTGAAGTAGCAAACCACCTGATGGTAAGCGGTGATTACCACCTATGTTTATCTATGATCATCCTTATGTAAAACGAGTTCTATAAATCAATCACAAATACACTGCTACCCCTTAAACTAAAATACTGTTATTAGTGAATAGTGAACCTATAACCGCCCTTTCCACCGCCACGCTAGAACTGTTTGACGCTGGAAATAAGTGTGGTACTCCCCGATAAACATACTCGGTCCACCATCTACTACTGTTTGTTCATTTATATAATGCTTTATTCAGTAAATAACCTTTCACTTATATTTTTCACTTTTTATTTTAGTAAGCTTGTTTTGTTTTATTAGCTTACTTGTTTCATTATTATTGCTTATTTGTGTTATTTTTTTTATTATTTCTTACGTAATTGTTACTATTAATTTTTTTTCCTTAACTATTAGTGTAATGTGTTGTAATGCCGAGAATAAAAATAATTTCTTTCTTTCTTTCTTTCTAAATATATTTCAAATGATATATGACGCACGATATTAAACAACAAAGTAGTTTTAATACCTTTCGAATTAACTTCTTTTAGGAAAATTCTATGGTCCCGATAACAATCGCGTGACCGCATGTTCCATTGTTTCGTATTGGCACTGTTGTTACGAATCGGCAAGCTCATGCGCAAATATATTGCGGCGTTACACAGGGCACGTATCTTCAACACTTCCTTCCATAAATATAATTTTAGGAGAATTACTTTGGGTCACAGATAAAAAAATTAATGTCACTTTTGAAACGAAACTTCTTTAGACTCGTGATTTGAACTCTAGGAAATAACGCTACAACTAGATGACGTTGTACTGTCGTTGTTTTTTTAGTATGGAAATAGCAAACGAGCATACAGCCCACCTGATGGTAAGTGGGTACTACCGCTCATGGACATCTGTAATCAACCCTAAGTAACATCATAGTCTCACCTAAGGTTAGCCACAGATGCGTTGCTACCCCTGAGTATGTCTCCCTTACTACACCCTTCAGACCAGAACACAATAGCGCATAACACTACAGTTATTAGGCAGAAATAGGTGTTGTCAATTCTTAATAACGCTAAAGATTTTACTTCGTAACTTGTATAAGATTTCCAGTGTATATATGCGAAATAAGATGAATCCTAATATGAGCTGCAATTAATCGACTTTTGAAAAAGTATGAATTTTAATATCATCATCCTCAGATTTTTTTTTCATACTATTTGTAATTAAGGTATAGTTACATATTAATATTCAATCAAAATAGATATTCATTTAGTGATGAAAGAAACTTAGTCTTATAAATCTTATAAAAGATCTCGACATAATTTTTCAAGAGTCGACTGTAACATGAAGAGTCAGTTTTTTTAGTCTTAGGACTCGCGTCAAAGCCGTATAGTCGTCACACTAGGACTTTCTCGTGTCCTGGGTGCCAAATATATACACAAAGATGAATACACAAACACTCAGACCTAAAAAAAAATCTGAACTCATAATTCATATATATGTCTGTTCGGGGAATGAACCCCGAACACTCTGTGTTTAACCGGTATGCTAACCGGTCTACCACGCGGATTGTTGAGTATATATTATTTAGTAATTTCCCATAAGCAAATACTCAATTGAAAACCATCATTGGTCGAAGGCAACGCCAACGTTGGTCAGTTTGAACAAATATTCGACTATTCCTTTACATAACTGATGAGAATTTAATTGTCTCGCATGCTTGGCTGGCTGAGTGGCTAAGCTTGGACACACTCCATTAAATTGATGGTAATTGGACCAATTTTCCAAAACACATAATAATATATGTAATGGAATGGGTAATCTTCGAATTTGATGTAGTGGAATTAGTAAATGCTTGTTATTTCTAAGATGGTATTATTGTTTTATTGCAATAATTGTTTTTGCATCGAATATTGAATTTTTTTAAGATAAAGGTATTGGCGCAAATGTTGTCGCTATAAAATCTACGACTAATCCTTTTTCAAGACCCACTGAGCATATCTTTGTGTGTTACAGATTCTCAACTTATATACAAGTATCTGTTTATAATTATTTTTCCAGATTGGAAATTCCCAAATTGGAAATATATTTCAAATGTTAATTAACTCTCGATTCAAAACAATTAATTATTTTTAATGAGCTGAATTCGTCATTGTCCATTGAATTACAATGCGTTTGAATGTCTACATGCATTCATAGGTACCAAAAAATTGTTTATGTTGATGGCGAATATCGTACAAGTTAAAGGAGGCAGCGGACGAATGTCTCAGGTAAAAAAAAAAAACTAAAATAATTAGGAAGTCAGTTAAATGCCCTTTTATATACATCTTTGAGTGATCGATAAGACTCGTAATTATTTGCACCAACTAATAGACCCATCTTTGATATCTTAGTGAATAAAGTATCTATTTAATGTAATGGATGCACGTTGGTGCAAGGTGGTAGGACTATGGTATGGTTCTACCGGGGAGTTCCTACAGCCAGTTTTTTCTAGCGTTCTTGCGTTTCAGTGAAATTGTGTTGTTGCCAGTTCACTTTCATATGAGCTAACCATCTTAGTCTTCGGGTAGCAACGCATATGTGATTGACGTTAAGTGGAACTCATGTTCTATATGAAGTTATTTCACAGATTTCCGTGCCCTCATTTACTAATTCAACCCTATAAAAATCAATTTGGTACACATTTTTAAGAAAGGTTTTACTGAATTATTTTCAATCACACTGATTCGTCTCTTATTCATATATCTTGATAGTCGTGTTAAACGATGATACGCACGACGTCTGTAACTTATACCACGCCCTAGAGTTTGGTGTTTTTATCAAATGCTTTGTAACACGCGATAACTCACCGTGCGCCAAGTTTCGTGTAAAATTATAGTTATTTTCGCCAATTATGTCAGCCGTTATGCAAATTGTAACGCTACTGGGAAATCAGGTAATGGTTAGGGAGGTTTTTGCAATGGGCCGAGTTTGGTACTCCGAAAAGAATATATCATAAATTAATTCGTACGGTCACCTTACCGGTCTGACTTGCTATGGGTTCTGGGTTCAATATATCTGAATGGTGAATCTAGGTGTTCGTGTTTTGTGTGTGTCCATGAATACAGGAACAGTACTACTACAATACAGGAACACATTCGAGTGTTGGGGTATGAATATAGAACGATTTATTATTGTTTCAAGATCCTTCATTTATTTAAATGATTTATTTTAAAACTATCATAAATATTAGACGTTAAAGAATGAAACGTTAACGAACAAGATAATTCTTTAAGATAAAGGTATTGGTGCAAATGTATAATAATAATTGTTAAATGTATTTTAAATTTGACGCCTTGCAATTTGGCCTCACTCTTGTCTGGATGATACTCATACTTTTTGTTTAATCTATGCCTCACTCACTGCCCTTTTTCTCACTGACAGATGAAGCGAGTATTTCTTACAATCAATAAAATAATCTATGTTAATCTCGAAACCGTTTAAATCATTAAATTCATCAATAATGATAAATAATTTTCAACTTGTACTGTGTATCTGTGCTCAGGTACTTCCTGTACGAACTATAAATGTTCATTGCTAATATTGACCATTTTACGTGATACGTAAACAGCATGTTCGTAAACTACTCTAGTAACATCGTTAAAAACATTAAAACAAAACTCGACTGCTTAAAACGAAATTATTGTTCATAAGATATATATTAAAATATTACGTTTATATGAGTTTTTGTCAAAATAGTCATGTAAAAGTATTATAATATATATATTTTTAGATTAAAAGAAATATTGTTGTAATAGTAAAAAAAATCGTCCCTCCTTTTTTTTGCTCTATTTACAGGCGCCATTATTAAAATTTATATAGCTTATGTCACTCTGCAAACTGAGATAATTCTAATGATATGTCATACGTCACAATCCGTCAAGCCGTTTGCGCTGTAGCACATGCCAAACAAATGGACATACATACAAACAAATATACATACATACGCTCGAAAAACAGTCCTTCTGACGCAGTCGGGTAACTTATCAATAAGGTACACGCTTCTCTTTAATTTTCCCCTAATTTCCCAGGATATTTGTTTTATTACGAATAAATATCATTATTAATCAGTTGAATTGCGCCTCAAGAATGTCTGCATTAACAAATAGCACAGATTATTTGTAGTCTTTAGAATAGCCGATCTAGAGACTGGTGGAAATGGTTACGACCTAAGACGAGCTCTGTTGCCTAAAATGAGCCCATTTATTTTACTAAAAGGTTTCTAATTCTTTCGAGAAACTAAATACTATGGAACCTACCGATCACTTTTACTATTATATTTACAAGCTCAAGCATTCCATACCTTGGTTGTATGAAAAATAGAATAAAACTTTTAATATAAAAGCTGATATCGAATTAATAGTATTTTTTACACATTTAAGAAGCAAACAAGCATGTAATCTAACTTGTGATGATGAATGCAATTGTGATCAACCCCAGATAAGATTAAAGGATTTCTTGAGATCGAGGGACGTTGTTACTCCTGAAGACTAACTTGGAACTTCTGATAAGTATTTCAGATACCATACTTACCTAACCGCTTACTTAACCTCTTACTACACCCTTACTACCACCCTTCGAACCAGAGCACTTAACACTGTTGTTGTTGAACCACTAAGGGTCCCACTACCTTTACTTATTGTAGTACACAATAGGCCAAATCTGTACCTACTAAGATTAAATTTATTAAAAAAAATATTAATGCTACAATTAATTTTTATTTATATACAGATATTGATTTATATCATACCTCCGATTCTGAACTCAAGCGCTAATTGTCAGAAGATTTCTCCACTTCTCAACTCTAACTTTCTTTCGTTAATGTTCTTTAATTTTTTACTTATTTCCTCTTTTTGTTTAGTTACGTGAATATCTGTGTCTCGTATGTTTCTACCGTGTATCTTGTAACTTACCAACCCTTTTACCTATTTACTATGCTTGTATCTATATGCGGAAACTTTTAAATGGCCTTCACTTGTTTTACTTTATATGTATTTGTATGTCTAGCTGTAAGTTTTCCTTAAAGAATAAAATAAAATAAGATATATTTTTAAAAACCTATATTTACTGTATTGTCATACGAGGACAATTAGTCGCTAACCTAGATCAGAACAAAGTAAATCCTACCAACTATTCTAAAGTCATTTGATTTGTGTAGCGTATAAATATCTGAATCCGCCTATAATACCTAGGTCAGCTCTAACAGGCTTAAACACAATAATCCGGTACAACGCCGTCAGCACACAAAATTAATTAATTTTGAAATGAGCCGACGTTTATCATAAATCCGTGATTTAATTACTATTCTGACATTACATTACCCTAATTTGTTGTTTAAACCTACTTATAACATCGTAAGCGTTGTATTTTTACCCAACTGCGTCAGAAGGAGGGTAATGTTAATATAACCGTATGTATGTATGTATGTATGTTTGTTTGTGTGTATGTCCATTTCTTTGGCACGCGCTATAGCCCAAACGGCTTGACGGATGGAGACGTACGACTCATCGTTATAATCGTCTCAGTTTGAAGAGTGACATATGCTGTATATATAATTTTTATTTCTTTTAAAATTTTATTAATTTCGGTTTAGCAGGTTGATTAAACGTCATCATAAATTAATATTCGTTACATTCTTTTTCATTTCATAATATAGAAGTAGCAAATGAGCATGCAGTTTACCGGATCGTAAGTGATTACTGGCCCTCAAGAGTATTGGCAATTGCCAACAGATGCGTTTTAACCGTCGAGAATTAAATTAGTATGCCTTAGATAATTATATCTCCAACACCACTCCCTTCATGCCTGAACAAGAGTGGTTAAAACTGCTGTTACTGGGATATACAACGGTGCTTTCATTTATATTTTTAGTTTTAGAATAGTAATAGGACGCCAATGCTGCTGATTTTCTTAAATTAATTATTAAAGTGACCAACTAATCTAATCTAGTAATTTACTAGTAAGCTATTTGTGAAGCATCTTCTTCACTTCTTAATTCTATTATTCATTTAAAACTTTATTGATGAAAGTGGTCTATACTAATATTACATTGTTAGAAAACGTAAGCTAATTAAAACTCAAATAAATATAAAAGATATGTAAATTATAATAACTCTTAACTATTAAATTAATTAAATATAATAAGCTTCATCCAAATTGCTGGTTGTGGAAAGCGTTCCCAAAACGCTGGGAACGCTTGCATTTCTTCTTACTTAAATATGTATATTGTTATATTTGAAAATATTTCATCCAGAATATCCATTAAATTATGCTTACGACTACAATAAATTTCGTCGATTACACAACCTTCGAGTTTCCAAATATTGAATAAAAAATGGGGACGAAGCTACTTCATTAGCCGGGAAAATCAATACTATAATTACAAGGCCGGCAACAAATTCGGCGGCATACCTTCAGCCTTCGAAGGCTCTGAATAATATATAGATGTCAAGTCATGTTAGGATTAGGCCTGAAATAGGTCGACAGGTGACATGTCGTGCGGAGTATTGCGGTTGCTCCAACTGCCTTTGTCTTAGCTTACGCGACGTCCATAAGACAATGCTTAATATGCCGACTTGTCTGCAAACGCAGAAATCTTTTCCTAAGAAAAGAAAATGAGAACGTTTGAAGGCTACATCGCTTTATGTCAAGCGCATAAACGCTTCAATCGAAGATTTTACCAGCAAAGATACTCGTATCTTCTTTTTTATCGAATGAAACAAAGTAAGTTACGAATGAGAACTTTTATTCATTTGTTTAGTTATTCAATTAACAGTTTCAGTCCATCAAATCGTGTGCTATCTTCTGGTTCTACTATTTCAATATCGTCACTAAGATCACCTGTTTCTACTTTGAATAACTTCTCAATTTCTATCAAACTAAGTGTGCTAGTCTCGGGTAATATTTTGTTAACTATTAACAAAATTGAAATCATAAACGTTATTGACAATATGAAGACACCATACACACCTGTAGATTCTGCTAGCCAAGGGAATAGTTTAAACAAACTGTTACCAAATGCCCAGAAGTAAGCACATGTAACTGAACTTCCAATGCCCTTATAGGACATAGGAAATATTTCGCCGAGAATCGAAAATGGCAGCGCTGTAGTACCCAACGACATGAACATACTAAACCCTGTCACCCATGTTAAGTACAACCAAATATAATCTTGCGATATTAAATTAAACGATTTAAGTGATAAAAATAAAGAAATAAGTGCTAGAAACAAAACTGAACATGATCCAGTAAACATGAATAAAGTCTTACGTTTAACTATTTGTATCAAAACGCAAGCTGTTAGAGAACAAATCAAACTTAATACGTCCAAAACAATAGTCCCAATATACTTTCTGTTCAAATTCAAAATGTCACGGAAAGCATAATTTGCTACCATATTTTCACCGCCGAACCCGATAAAAGTAAAAAGCAAAATTGCTATCGACAAAGGTCTTAGAAATTCAGCCTTCAGTAACGATCTCATATAACTTTTAATCCTCTCTCTGATTTTTAATCTTCTTACAGGCTTCAGTGCTTCCAGCTGCAATTTAATCTTTTGCGTTTCCAACATAACTTTTAATTCCTTCGAAGCCTCTTCGTCCGTTCCGTGTAAATGGCAAAATGATTCCATACAACTCAAGAAATGGTCTTGGCTTATTAACCAATAGGGGCTTTCAGGCCAATAATTCACCATAATCAGATTCATGCCAGAAAATAACATGCCGAAGGTAGAAATGAGGGTAGTTTCAGAGAATATATTACAAGTGTGACTTAGTAATATTCCGAATGATATAGCAGCTGTTTCAAGAATCAATAATGCACTTCTATACTTAGGGCTACAATATTCGCTTATCATAACACCGCTTATTGCCACTGTACCACCTAATCCGATATTAAACAAGATATTCATGATCATGTGGCTTAGAAAACTAATAGAAAAAATTCGGAATATCCAGCTTACTAGAAGAGGCAAGCATGCAATTAAATTGGCCATCTTCCTTCCTCTTTTGTCCGAGAGATAGGGAATGAGAAAGACAGACAAAACGAATGATATTTCGCCAACCATCTCTGAAAGGGAAATTAATTTCGATTAGTCCTTGTTCATTAAATGCTCGTAGAATTTTTGCTCATAAAGAAATATTCTTCAAAGGCTCACGAAATTGTCTCGACATTTTTATCCGCTAATTTTACTATGGTACATTTGTATGCTATACATTAATTAATTTCTCCTTTTACACCATTCATTAACGTTTGAGATCTTTTTCTTATTTTGTATTCCGAAAGTTAGCCAATTTCAAATTACTTTTTGAAGTTAGTTAATATAAAAATATTAACGAAACTTATTTTCCTAATTTTTAATTATACTTGAGCTTTTGAATGATCAAATAACATAATGAAGAAAATTTAGCTTAATTAAGAACAAAATGAGGCAAATAATTTTACATTTATTTTTACTTTGCTCAACTTACCAGCGAATCGAACATTTGATCCATTCCATAATATTTCACGTGTATTGTATGGTACATCAGGATATCCCAAACCGAGACCACAACTAACAATTGCGCTGTAGATACCAGAAACGACGAATAGCTGGAAATAGCTTTAAATTATTAATTGTTCTTGTAAATGGAAAAGTCTGTGGATTCTATTAGAGCGATATAATCATAGGATTCTAGGGTGATTCACATATAGATAGGCCTTTGGAAACCACTATTTACGTATAAAATAATACTCGAAAGAAGCAGAAATAGATTTAAAGTTTATTAAACCTTGTTAGAAAAGACAGTCAAAGGTAGTCAAACAGAGACTACGTCAGAGCATGTCGGTGACGTAAACTCATAAATTTATTCCCAACAAAAATGCGCAATACACAAAAGTAAGTTTTGATTTTTAAAACATAAAATTACCAAACTCTCTCAATATGAGACAGAAAAGAAGAGTCTGTCTCAAATTGGCCACATACAACATCTAGACATTAAGTTGGTATAGCTACTTTTAAAGTCCATCGTATAGTGCCTATAAATTTAAAACATATCAAATCTTTAGTGTTAGTAAAAACGGAAGCAGATATGTTCATATACCGTACCATAAATTCACAAAACAAAGTCAACTTTACCTGATTTGTCAACGGTGTCCTTAACAAATCCATAGTTCCAGAAACACTTAATATAACACTTGATAACTCGTAATAAATTACATTTTACTAGTCTATTTTATCGAGCACTTCACGAAACCGCCATCATCAATGTGTTTGCTACAAGTGAAGTGACACAGCTGATTAAATATTAAATGCACGTCAAAAATACGCACAGCATGTAAATTTGAATGAAGTTGACCTTCGACATTGACAATTGCTGCCGTATTTTCCTTTATTAGCGATTTCTTATAATAAAGGCTAGGTTTTCAAATTGTGCCTTGGCCAAGAAGTAAATAAATATTACATTTAGATTCATTGTAGTTTTAAGAGTTTTTGTTTCGTAATGAAGCTCTATTATATTGAAAAGGATCGTTTGCTATTTTGTGACAATACTTTACAGAAAGTGTAGCTATGTATTCTAATGGCTACCTTTTTTATAGCTATATCTTCTTCATATAACAATCACAATTCACAGCATCGAATAAATATTGGAAGATGTTAAACCAAAATTTTCCAAATCTTTTCAGTGACAGAGTATGTACATTCTTTATAAATGTATATTCTTTACACGGATAAATATTTTGTACATATTGCATAGTGCCTAAGATGAGTAGGATTCAGGACTTTTGCAGCCAGCCGCATGCGGCAGGTGACTAAAACTTGCCAAAGACATACTGACTTAGCCCCTTGAGATTTTATACGATCCATTTTTAAAAAGTGTTGATTATTAAAAGTCCCATCAGCGGGTCTTAATTTCAAAGAATTCGGTCATTACCCTGAAATGAGCATAAAGATCGGATTTCCAGATTATTTCCTTGAAATACGACCCTATTTCCCTATTTCTCTCGCCGTTTTTATTCCGAAGTCTCTTAATAACAAACAGTTATATAAGCAAACAATGGTCGCAGCACAATCACAGTATAATAGGGCGGTGGCATTAATTAAAACTTGCGCCCGCGGACGTACGGGAAAACTAATTTCGTTCTGAATGGTCGCAAGCGACAATGGTGTCGGAGATACGTACATAGTTTGCAAATATATGTGAGGATAATCTATATTATATGGTCTCTATGTTAAGTATATTAATTGTAATATATTACGTGTGGGTACTCACGATATGCGGTTTTTGTATTTTGCCGATATTGCCCAGTTACATGGATCGTGGTCACGGCAAAACTGCGGTGGCGAGGAGAAACCGTTGACAAGCACTAGTGGTAGATTAACCAATACCCTACGTCTAGTTCGTTTTTCTTTTTTAGGTTCCATACACACTAACTGTATCCTTACGCACCAAACTATGTATTATTAGTGATTTACAAAAAAAAACGCATATCGTGAGTATCCGTAACATATTAAAATTTATTAATTGCGCGACAAATCTAAAATCCAGTAGATTTATTATTGTAAGAATATTCAAAGAGGTGGAAATTAAGATAAATTGACAAAGAATAATTTTATTTTTATTCCTTTTTTCGTTGTTATTTTTTAATAATTAATTCAATATCATTGAAGATGAGTTACCGAACATTTTATTTTTATACTTTTTTGTTATTGTTAATTATAATGACTTAGTTTAAGCGACTTGTTCTCATTGGTAGTTTTTAGAGGCAAGAACACATACATACATACATACATATACATGATTATTTTCTCAATACATGCCGTAAAATTGTAGTAGAAGAATGTAGCTTCATGTATCTTAGTTCAAATTAAAAGATCCTTTGAGCTAATGTTAATTAATGAAACGGTCTCCATTACTTTGATCTTCTACTTCAATGAACATCAAATGGAAATGCAGAAATCATTGATAAAGATATTCAAGCCCCGTTTTACAGAAGACTAGTAACGTAAGCATGTTCAAAGGGAGCAAAAATCAGAGCCTTATGGAATCTTTCGTAAATATTCATTCATTCTGTTTATGTATTTGTAGAAAAAATAACAATAGAATTTTTCCAACTGAAAGTACTTGCTGCACCTACTTAATCGATTTCTGAAAAATCTTATTACCCCTATGCTCAGAAATATGGTAGTAGAACTCTTTAGTAGAAGGTGGTAGAACCCTTTGTGGTTCGACTCCGGAAGCACCACCGCCACACCTATTTCTACCTAATAATAGTAGTGTTTTGCGCTATTGTGTTCTGGTTTCAGACCAGGGTTGGGTAAGGGAGACATACTTTTGCGAGGCATTCCATCTTAGTCCTCAGGGGTAGCAACGCATCTGTGGCTAACCTTAGGTGAGACTGATCTTACCTACCTTCACTTCTGTCGTGACTGAATTGCACACATACTTATTTTTAGGATAATTACGATCAATTTTCGACGACAGGGACAGGCAACTAGTTTTTAAATAAAAAAAAACCTATTTACAGAACCGATTGACTATTGTTAGCGTTTGATGTTTATTACGTCGTAGTATCAACGCCATTCTACGAATCTCCAAACTTGAAGTCAGCAAATACCAATTTATAGGTGGAAGTTGTTGGAAACTATCGTAAAACATATCCCACGCTACTAGCGAAGTTCCTGCGGGAAACGGAAGCAATATGGGTGTTGTTGGAACCTAGCGCTTAGAACTTCAACGTTTCACTTAGCAGTGGATATATTTGTATGTTTATACAGTTCTGCGTAGTTCTTGTTGCGTATACGGTTTTGTTTGTATTAACAATCTACATTCTATACATATAAATAAAATTGAATTGTCTGTTTGTAATATTAAAATAACAGCTTTTTACCAAATACTTACTGATAACAAAACATCAATTATTAAAAATTTTGTCTGTCTGTTTGTTTTGGATAATCTTTAAAATAGCTGGACCGATTTTTGACGAAACTTTCACTGTTCGATAGCTGATGTCATAAGGCGTAACTAAGGCTACTTCTGTTTTAGAAAATGTAATTAGGTTTTCGCACAAAAATTAAAACCTAAGAAACCGCCGCTAAAGTCAGTTCCGATCACTTCTCTCTAAAACAATATTATAATATTAAAATTGTATAAGGTCTAAAATTTCGACTATATGTTACTATGTATGTCAAGTTACATTTTAAAACCCGAGGATAACCGCGGGGCTCAGTTAGTAAGAAATAGGATTTGAAAAGTAGCCTCCTATCATCTTTATCTCAATAATATATACATAATACTATAATATAATATAATAATTTTTACATAATTATTCTTCTTTCTATCCATTTCTCTCTTTATCATTTCTATCTCTTTGCATTTTTTTCTTCTTACTACATTTTGTAGTATCTTGGCAACTTCTACCTACTTAATTGCAGCCTAGATAATGTTAAGTGGCGATCGCCACCCATGAAAATCTACAAACTAAATTGGAGTGGAAGCTTATTATTTGACTTAAAATTGTCGTTTTAAAGTAATAAAAATCAACCATCCTTAAATTAAATGGAGTGGCACCGTTGACTTAAAATTTTCGTTTAAAAACCATAAGATAAAATATTTAAAAAACTATGCATTTTCCAGACAATGTTAAATTACATTATTTTGTTAAATTACATTAACAATGTTAAATTACATTATTTTAAACAAGCACTCAGTTAACAATAAGACTTACGTTAATAAATAAAGTTTTTGTAGACAAACTCAAAGTCAAGCTGACTGAAGCAGGAGAGGGAATAAACAAAAGAGTAAATTAAACTTTCAAAGTCACAAACAGTTTCCTTTTAATCATTGTAATGACTTGTTGGGTTCAGAGATGTGGATTTAAAGGTTAACTTAGGAATATTACTTTTCACACTTTTTAAAGTTCTAGGTTTTGGTATTTGGACACTATAGTTATGTGGATATAAGTAATACAAATGGTCGAATATAAAAAAAGCAACTTCTTTTTAATGGGAGCCCTCCTTAAAATAGAATAAAGTCGTTTGACATTATTCTGTTTTTAGTTTTTGTTGCTGCAGCGGCAACAGGGATATATCATGTGATAATTTCAACTATCTAGCTATCACAGTTCATGAGATACAGCCTGGTGACAGACAGACAGACAACGGAGAGTTATTAATAGGGTCCCGTTTATACCGTTTGGGAACGGAACCCTAAAAAGTGGTTATACTACGATACAACACGATTTTACATCTACAAGTATACAGGCACACAATGTCAGACTCGTGCCGTGTCAGATAAAAAATACCTGTCACGGGACGCCTGGCAGATGTGAAACATCGTGCTCGTAAAAGTAATACGTATTAAAGACAAGAAGCGACAGGAACTAAATATATAGCATAATGAAAATTACGCCATCTACGAACAGTACCCCGCACTAAGTCGAACTAACAACGCAGCCAGCGTAGTTTTGTTCACTACTTAATACTTCCGAAAATATATAATAGATGGCGCAATAATAAATTGGGTGTGGCGATCGCCACGCCAACAATCAGGTTTACGTGCACCTATAGATGTTTCACATCAAAAACATATTCTCTTATACAATTTGTATTTATATTTAGCATGATACAAACGTGAGCTGCCTGTTGAAATATTGTACAGAATAATATGTATTGTCTAACACGGTACGTTCCATGTCTTTAAATTGGACGTTTGTTTTTTACCCGACTACGGCGAAGCAAAAGCACGGTTATGATTTTCGTCATACGATATATGGCGTGGTTCTATGATATCGTGTCGTTATATGATATATGGCGTTAATCTTCTTTCGTTGTTTACACTTATTTTGTGAAATACTATTAGTGATAATGAAAGTATTTGTGATTTATTGTTTCTAGTTTACTAAAATAACAGGGTTTTATAGCGTGGGGACATGATTATAGGTGACTGGAAAAACATACAAATATCAGTTTTGTCTAACGTTTTCTCTTTTGTTCCAGGGCTGCTATCATGGGACTCTGGCGAACACCAGGTCGACTTGGAGAAGGAGCTGTCCACCCTCACGGCACAGGCACCCGAGGGGGAGGAAGCTCGTTATGGTGAGTTATGGAATTATCACCAGTTTTTAAAGCAGATAAAACCCGTTTATATATGAATAGCTCTGGTTTCGAATACCATACACGCATTTATTCTGACATCAGCAAGAAAAAGCTTCAGTACAGGGAATGATAATGATACTGTGCAGTATCATAGTATTTTTTAATTTTTTAAAGAGTTGAATCTGAATGGACTTTCACTAAATTTTTATTGGGGACTATTTCACCCCCACACTTTGAGGGGGTGTTGTTAATTTAAACATTATTCTAGTATACAGCACAACGATTTAACACGTTTTACACTATGTTATAAGTATTTGGTAGCGTAAATATTTAAAACAAATGAAAATATTTAGACAACTTCCAAATAACATACAATAATAAACCAATTACTTTGAAGAAATATTGAATTAAAATTATAATTCCTAAAATATTATTGTATAACGATTATTTACAAAATTTACCAAGTTTATGTTGAAATCTGCTGAAATCATCTGAAATCTATACTAATATTATAAAGCTCAAGTTTGTTTGTTTGTTTGTCTGAACGCGCTAATCTCAGGAACTACTGGTCCGATTTGGAAAATTCTTTCGGTGTTAGGTAGCCCATTTATCGAGGAAGGCTTTAGGCTATATATCATCACGCCAAGACCAGCAGGAGCGGAGCACCAATGAAGAATGGTTCAAAATCGGGGTTTTTTTTCTAATGAGAGCTTCCGCTGCATGCGCTGCGTAAACGGTTAAAGTAACGTAAAAATAATGTTTGGCAGAATTGATCCCCTTTAAAAGTTCTAAAAAACAGGTCAGCGACAGCATATGTCTATCTTTTCAGGTAAACTCACTGTACCCTTTTATATGCTAACCAAAT
>MOOZ01000411.1:20213-45395 GCA_002930495.1 Cecropterus lyciades | reverse complement strand
TGGGTGTTTGTGTATTTGTCTTTGTGTGTCCATGGCACCCACGACACAGGAGAAAATCCTACTGTGGGGCTATGAGTGTAGAAAGCGTTTTTTATTTATGACCTTTGAAAATCTTTCTAAATTATTGTTTTTAAACTTTATCACAATGAACTTTATGCTAATGTTATTTCATTTTTCATGAGTTTCAAGTACCACTTTAGAAAGGGAGATATCATGTACACCCTTCTTGAACAATAACGCATAATGAACATAACGAACACATACAAAGCATCGTATTCACGCAATGCGGCATTATTTAAATAACTCGTGTCTCATAAGCTTCTCGAATGTTAATTACTTAATTATACCAGATATTTAGGAAAATTTTGCTTGGGGTTGACGGTGATGTTCTAGATTTTAATGCTTTTTGCCAATTCATTGTGCTTTAACGAAATTATGTATGTGTCACTCTGTTACTTATGTTTTATTTCGATCGTTGATATAAATTTACTTCATTCTTAATTATTTTAAGTTTTGATATAAAGATGTCAGATGTATCAATACCAATATTATAAGCGAAAGTTTGTTTTTTGCTTGTACGTTTATAAAACTAATCTCTGTAATGCTTGATCCAATTTGAATTAATCTCCTGAAATATGATAAGATATTTACTGAGAGAGGCTTTAGGCTATATTTTATTAAAATTTTATACGTTTATGGCATAGAGCTAAGTTAATTCAGACATTTATTCGATCACGTCTCAGCCGTAAAATCTGAAAGAGTTAAATATTAAAGTTTTAGAAATAACTCAGCCATTATTTTTATATTCAAGTACGTTAACGTATCGTTTGTATCCATATGAGCTTAAGAAAATGCATTTATTTCAAAATCACAAACAGACACTTTAATTTCATTTATAAGTAAAGTTATAATTACACACACATCACTTTTGAGCTAATTTTTCATAATTTATTTAAATTGTATATTAGTATAGTTACGTTTACAGTCAATAAAAATATGGTAATGATAAATAAATAAACAGTGAAAGTGAAATATATATGAAATAAAATCAATTCGAGTCATGAAATATGCTCGAACTTGACGCGTTAAGAACTGAGCACTACTCAAACGTTCTGCGTTATGAGACGTACAATAAATAAAATAGATAACATTACTAACCGAGTCTTTTCTTCCAGGCGAGCGGCTGATCCAGTACGCTTCAGAGAACCTGGTGACAGAGATCCTGATTCACCCCCAGATGAACACACTGATGCAATGCATGCGAAATCTGCTCAGCTCGTTCACGAGGCACAGGCACCTCGTGCACGCGGGCTACACATTCGCTGGCAACGGCTCGTGGATTATGCAGGTAGGAAACAAGTGTGAAGATAGATTAATGATAATTGCAACATCAAAGAAGGTTGGATTCTTAAGAGGTGACTCTGATGATGAGAGATGCTTTTGAATTTATATAAATGATAAAAAATAAAGTTGCGCATGTCTCTAAAATGCATTTCAAATAAAGGAACTTTTTGAACCTAAGAATAAGTAATACTAACTGGTAATTTTTAAAACATTTACCGTCCATTTGTTTGTGTGTTTAAAATAGCTTCAAACCAAAATTACAGAATTTATTTTAAAAGCCTTACTTTTAGTATTATCCTTGTACCATATTAAAAATATTGCTACTTATTTTTTATCGCGGGTGAAACCGCGGGATACGGTTAATCCCAAATATAATTTAACTTTGACATCACGCGTACAAATTTCCGTGCCGTACTTACTCCAAATAATCCAAAACATCACGATTAATATCACAAACGTGTTTATGTTCTTTGTAGATATGTATAATATTTCAGAATTCTGTTCCACTGCAGACTATTACCACAACAATTATATAGTTGACCTCTGGTTTCATAAGCGCAGTAAGACAGATAGGTGTCCAATTATTCCAGACCTTTAAACTTAGTACTTAGTAGCAGAAATATATGACGTCTCATTTTTTCTTGAAAGATTTCTTATTCTATTTCTCTGGCGGGTGACGGCATCATAGCAAAACTTCTAGATTATTCTTCTAAAATGGCAGTTGTTTTAGGTACTTTTAAAATTCCCATACTTTAAGAAATATTAATTATTGTTAACAGTAAAAAGCTTTTAAGTAATGAATCAAAGATATAAAAAAGAAACAATAATATGTAAAGTAATGCATATATTAACACGTAGTTTTAATTAAAGTCAAAGTTTAACAAGAGCGATGCTGATTTAAAATGAATTCTCGCTAGTTAATTAACCTCGTGTGGATTTAATTTCCCGCTGTCGCTTCAATCTGACGTGATGACAGTTCCACTGAAATGTGAAATGGAAACAGGGTTCGCTGAAACTGAGTTTACTGAACTTGATAGTGTTAGAGCAGTAAGTAAGCTTTTGTTAACTAATTACAAATTTGGACAAATTTGAGCGACTAAATTTAGTTCATCATGTTTTAGATATGTTGGAAATTAATCAAGACCTATTGAAGGTTGATGCAATGAAGAGCCGCAATCTAAAATATTAAATTTTTCACAATTACGGCGTGTCTTTGTGTTTTCTTAGTAATGCAGTTTCAAAGTTATTACCTAAATCGATAATACTGTTAGCATTACCCACATTTTCGTTAACTATTATTACAAACAAATATCAAATCAATTCAAAGTTACGAATGAAAAAAAAAATAATAAGAAAGACATCTTCCCAATCATTATAGATCGTTATGGTCATAACTAATCATGACCTTTTTCCACAGGACGGGACATTCTCCCTCGCTGACTTTACTGATGCTTACCAAGAGAATGAAGTTCAGCGCGTCATCCGCGCCTACGAGAACTCCATCTCGATCGACATCCACTGTTCCACCAGCGGCGGTGGCGAGTGGAGCAAACTCCCTGACATGCCCTTCGTTAAACACTGCAAGATCAGGGTCAACCCTACTGATATACTCGACTCAGGCTCTCAAGCCATCAAGGACTTTATTGGTAAGTTACTTCTCTTACATATTTACTTGTTTGGATGTAGGTATTTTATTTTTTTTTGGTTATAGGTTGGATTTTATTGCGTTAAGCGTTATTTGTACGTTACTTTGAGCATGATTAATGCCTTTCACAGTCGCGTGAAAAGTAATAGGATTGTACTTGTTTAGAAAAATTCATGATTCGAAAAACTAATTAATTAATAATAATTTCTCCTTACTTATAAAAATTCTTAATTACAAAAATCTAAGCCTCAATACTTTTGTACGTGTTTTGACATCGTCTGCATATGATACGGTAACCAACGCTCATAAGAATATATATGAGAACGGTCATAGTAAACATTCCCAAGGAAGAGACTACTTTTTTATAAAATCGCAATGTCAATTCATTTAGAGCTTGAAAAATGCAAGTGCAAGAAATACTACTTCTTCTTACAAAGTGAGAGCCATCTTCTTTCATTTTGTACCAACACATATAGTAAAACTGATAACCATTGGCAATGTTGGAGAGTTCGAATTAGATGTTCTTATTATTTTAACAGCGTTAGCCGAGGTTCAAATCCCCGGCACGCACCATTGATTTTTCTAAAATAATACGGGTATTAGAAGTTATAACTGCTTTACGGTAAAGGAAAACATCGTGAGGAAACCTACACACCTGAGAGTTCTATAAAAAAAAGAGTTGTCAAAGGTGTGTGAAGTCTACCAATTCGCACTTGGCCAGCGCGGTGGACTATGGCTTGAAACTCTCTCGTTCTGAAGACCCGTGCCCCGCCTGCTGGGTTGTAGTGGGTTGACGATTGATTTGAAATATCATTAGCACCAACAATGAAACTGATTTAGTAATAAAAAAGCAGATTATTTATCCTTAAATATAAGAAACAGCAGGTAAAGAAATAATAAATCTTATTCCGCTCCTAAAAGGAAGTTGCGAAAACAAATGTTAACAAGAAAGAAAAGTGCCGATTCGCAAAGTTTACGCTTAACTCTCAAATCAAATTGTAGAAAGCGTACGGAATCCGTAAAAGCACTGACTGCTAACTATTCAGTAACTTTATTTCCTTTTAAAAGCGACCCACATCTATTCGATATGCAGATGATTTTTTAAATATATCACAATGAACTTCACCGAAGTAGCTAACGAGTTTGCCACACTGTTGCTCGTGAATATTTCTTGGGGCTCAACTTGGGGAACAGGGGTTCTACCTAAAACCGATCTGTATGAAAAGACAGTCGCGTCTTATGCAAATCTGACGGCTTCCACTCCTTTCCACCGAAACGCATGAACTACTTCACGATAAAAATAATTATGGCGTAACCTCCCCGGCTGGACCTTGCTTCTACCGCATTTCAAGGATTCTGGATTCGTTATCTTAGTATTATATGTCTTGTTCTCCACAGCCGTCACCAACTGTGGGTTTTGTTCAAACTAAAACACCGTATGTAATTTAAATGCACTTTATATTCAAGGAACTTCGAAGAATTCAGCGTTCCATCATTGACTAAATCAAAACACGTACATAACAATGTATCATAGTAAATCATACAAATGCTTACGATATGAACGAGCTGTTATTAATTCACGTCTACTCCATTTCACCATCACCAATGTCATTACTAGGCTAAACGACAAAACCGTCCATAGTCCGCAGACAACGTACATTAATCCATTAGTTGCGCCTGAGCAAAAACAGACAGGCCCGAGCGAGCGATGTTTATGGCCCCTTTTGATGTCCTCGAAATATCCGCTCGTATATCTGTCATTCACGTTTATGCTGTTTTTGTGTTCTATGGTTTATAGTGCAGGTAGCATTCGTGCAAATGGGTATTGGGTGGTATAGTGGTGTTCATACTATTGATATATTGGTGTGAATTGGAACTTTGTAGTATGCTTGAATCTGATATACACTATTATTTGCAAACTCTTAATAAAGATAGCTTTTCAATATATCTCGACTTTTTCGAACTTAGATAATTTTCCGTGTTAGGATAATATAGATATTGTTCTACTATGAGGGTGATTACTTATATTTTCAAGATTAAGAACATATGCGTTTTAAAAACTATAATAAAAGTAAAGAAGGAAGTAGTAAAAAGTTAAAGAAAATAGAAATCATTAATTCAAAATAAAATCAAGTAAAATCAAGGCCAATTAGACGTAATTACATTCAAATTACAAATAAGAATTTTATTTTCACATATATAAGTTAATATGCAGTTTGCCTCTTAGCTCCACTATAGAGAGAATGTTGACATTAACCCGCTAAATGCACAGAAATCAATTGTACACTGAAATCTCATTCTAAGCTCTTTGGAGGCTGAACAATTGAGACCTATTCAGAATTTATGGCAACATTTCAATTAATGGTTCTCTGTTGTGAATACAATGCCTCTGTTGTAGATAGATTGAGACAATTTTTGCTAATCTTAATCTTGATATCAATAATGCGAAAGCTTGTGAGGATGTATATGTTGGTACTCTTTTACGCAAAATCTACTGATTAGATTTGGGTCTTTGGCACTCAGATTTCATGGCCTTAATTAACACATAGGATACTTTTTACAGATATAAGTGGCCCAATCGGGAGGAGTCACGGGAAAAAGATCGTGTATAGTCATTCGTATGTTTGACAAAGTAGTCTGACCAGACGGTTTCATTATTAAAGTATATTACAAAAACAGTGTCTTAATACCTGTTGACACTGGTCAACTATAGATAAGTACGATCGTGAGAAATTTACAATCAATCACAGATACGTTGCTGACCCTGAGGACTAAGAAACGTCTCCTGTAAATCTTTTACACTTCAAACTTCACCACCTTCAACCACAACTTAAAAAATAGTTGGCAGTAAAGCAATAAAATTGTAACACCACAAAAATATAAAATCATATTTCGATGTCAAGAGTATAAAAGAAATTCTCATATTCAATAAATATATATGACTTGTTTTTATAAAAATTCTAAGTTGCCTCTTGCTGGTTTTGTATGATTTGTGAGAAACATAAACTAATAAATAAAAGCCCTAATGTTGAATTACAATCTTTATTGAGTTAAACAGCCCGCTAAATGTTAATGTCGCAAATGAAAACTCATTCTCGAACGTCAGAAACAATTGAGAGGAGGCTTAATGGCACCGTTTATGTTAATGGATATTAAAGTAAATAAATTTGAACCATATAACCAGGTTAGAATTATTTATAAGGTAATATATTTACCAGGTGTTAGAACCAGAGTATATCGACTGGGAATGTACCACCGCCACGACTATTTCGCGTGAAACAATTCTTGCGTTTTCGGCCGTTTTCGTGGTTGCCGGCTCACTTATGAATGAGACGACCATCTTAGTCCTCAGAAGTAGAAGTAGAACAGACTGTGGTCAACTTCAGGTAGAACCTCTGTTCTATATGAAGTTGCTTACAGATGTCCATGGGCAGTCACGTTCGCTACTACCGTACTATAAAATGGAATGAAAGGCTAAAACAAATTCATACAAATTACATACGTTTTTGAAAGAGAATTTTGAAACAAGCACTTGAAAGTATCAAAGCATACAAGAGGGGTGATTAGTGTTCAAAGCGAGACAAACAATTGCCGTGACGTTAAACGATGGTAATGACGTTATTGAGACTCTCCCTCTGTACTCAGTAACGTCATTGTCTGTCTCTAATTCATTGCTTACGTTAAGTTACAGTTGAGAACGGAAAATGATCTGCTGCTTTTGTTTACTTTTACTATTGTGAACCTGACTTTTAAAGACTTGCAATGTCATCAGCAATTTTTGAACGTCATTTCTGCCGCGCTTTTTGGTTCCTAGTTTTGGCTAATAGTCAATAAATCTTTTGGAGTTTGTGACAGTTTAAAACATCCGTACGATCTATGATTTAACTTTTATCCCCCTTCAATTCGCATTGGAGCAGCATGACAGAATATGATCTATTTTTTCATGGTAGTGGAACTCTTTGTGGTTCCACTTCGGAGGCACCATCGCCTTATAACAGCAGTGTTATGCGTTGCTGTGTCTGAAAGGTGTGGTAAGGGATATACTTATCTGAGGCGTTCCAACTTAGTCCTCACGGGTAGCAACGCATCTTTGGCTAATCTCATGTAAGACTGATCTTATCTGGCGTTTGTTACAGATGTGCCATAGGCAGTTTCAATTCAACAAAAAAAATAGGACCATATGTTCTGAATGATGTTCATATCATTATATTCATACAAATTCATTCCTAAAATATTCAACTGCGTACGCACATCACTTGAACACAAAGGTGAAAACACGAAAGTAATTTGACGGGATATCAACTTGGAAATTGTAATATAAAAGTTCTGAAGTTCTGAGTCTCTTGTGGTCGAAGTTAGAAGAGCGAACGGGGAATGTTTTATTTGTTCCTTAGACTCGTTATTGCTGGTAGAAATACAGGTCTATTTACGTCATGAGAAATCTGCCACAGTTAACTTCACGGTGAAAATTAACTAATTATGCCTGAGTTCTACTGGCTCACATTCTAGATTCTAGTTGTCTAGAAACTGTTATATTTTTGTACTTTTCCGTGGTAGCCATAAAGCTTCCCAAAAATGGGACAAAGCTGCAACTTCTCCGTTCCATGTCGTTTTAGCAAATGGATAAGCGTCCCGTTTGCAGAAACAAGTGCGCTCCACTTCTAAAAGTGTTCGTGTTCATTAACCTTTATTAAAATTACTATTTCATCGTTAAAAGATGCCATACGAATATTACTTTTCGTTTTATACTATACACACACTAATGCCACTTATTCAAACTATTTTGCTTTGATTTGACTGTAGTTAATCCTTTAATTACCTACAACGTCGTCAAATTAAACAGTACATTGTACATACATTCGACGACTATAACTGTCAAACTTAGTACTCAACTTACCCGATACAAGCCGAGCTACTTACACAAATTCCTCTCAAGTAATTTGACGCGTCTCAACTTGAGAATTGTTATACAAAAGTTACAGAACGAAACTTTATGAGGATTTTGTACGAATAAGTCTTAAGCGATGAGCGGAAATGCCATTACGTTTTTTAATGAATACATATTGAAAAACAGGTAGATATATTCTAATAATTCCATTATTTTAGTAGGATCGCACTCTTAAACGTAATTTCATAATAAATATATGGCTAGGATTGCTCTTTAACCGATACATTCCTTCACACAATCACATTATATAATACCTTTAATAAAATAAGCTCCAAGATTCACCAATAGTAAGGAGACACTCGTGTCTAGCATAAGAAATTTGTAGTATATCTTCATGAAATAATTTTCAAACTACTGCCCATTCTATTTTTCTATGGCAGGGGTAACCAACTCTTGGGTAGCGATCAGCCATAAGTCCAAATGATCGCGGCAAGGCAATGGAAAAATCGACGACCATTTTTCCAAAATTGTAAGATACAAACAGAAAACTGTATGAACGTTCCGATTTTTTTACCTACCGAAATTGCAACGTACCAACTAAAATGTACAGAGGACAGTACGTTAAAATCATCCGGTCATACTCACCTTCACCCCGCTCTCAGCTTATCCCTTGCACCGAATTATCCCAATTCCTCGGATTAAACCGCCAACTTCACCCACGCGGTACTCGCCAATGTTATGCATAATGTAGCAATCAGACGGTTTGATTGTTTTACGGCTCGACGATGCCTGGTTCAATTTGACTTATGTGTTGGCGATGAGAAACAAACTGTCGGTTATTAAGGCTACGACGAGTAATTTGTTTAGTTAATCGGCTGGTTCCGGATCATTTCACCTTAATAATCTTTTCAGTAGTTGTTTTTTGTTATTTTTACGCTTATATAACTAGTGACATTGTTAAGAATATTTAAATAAAACCCCAACTGCTTACAAAGGTTTTTTGTTTTGTAACTATACATTTAATTAAACGCTTATTTGAGTATTCCTCAAAATAGTAATTTTTTCCCAATTTATGACCATTTTGAAATATCATAAAGCCTATGTCACTCTATAAATTGAAACGATTGAAATGATATGACATATGTTATCATCCGTCAAGCCATTAGGGCTGTAGCATGGACATACATATATACATACATACGTACATATTCTCGAAGAACATTACCCTTTTACTGACGCGGTCAGGTACAAGCTTTCTTTATTATTATGTTTGGGTCCATTGTTCAAAAATTCGTTCCTTAGTGCCCTCACACACGTGTTTAGCTTATTGCGAGGGGGTAAAAATCTATGACGAGGAATATGTATAATTTTTGCTAAGCTGTAGTAGCTGAATAACTGTTTTTGTAATATTGTAACATACAGAACTTGTGAACCACTTCGAAAATTTCGTTTGTCAAAATCTAGCTAGAACATATTTTTATGCATATCTAGACTAAAATGTACACAACATTTTAAAAATTTCAAAACCATCGAGAGCATTTACATAAATCAATTTAATTTATATTTCATAAATCCATGTTCTATTTTAATTAATTTCCATAAATCCTGACCATCCACTAACTTGCAAAGTACATAAGTGATCAAATTGCAAACAAACGGCGAGTTCGCTAACATTTGGATTGCAGAACAGCGCTGCTATGGAGCCGCTTGCAGCAAATTGAGTAAAGGAATTATGCTAAGTTTAATTAATCCATAAATTGGGACTTGTGTAAGCTTTCAGCGGAATTACATGGAAAGTTTTCAATTATCAGATAGTTTATTCGCTGGTATTCGGAACTTCATATAAGAAGTTCACTTTCACAATCTTTCTGATTTTTGATATTATTGCTTGCTTTGACGTGGAAGGGTTCGCCTGAGTACTTCATACATACTTCATACATTAACAATTAATTTAAGTATCTAATTAGAATTTACTTATCTTAACATATAATAAAAATGAAAGTTTTTACGTAAAAAATGTCTGGAGAACTGAGAAAAAATAGTAAGATAAATTTATATAATTTTTAAAATTGTAGGTTATCCGTTTTAAAGTTTCCGTTTTAAATCAAAACAAATTAATTTAGTTATAAGGAATGAAAATGTATTTATTACTATTTAAAGTTATGTTACATTTATTAAACGGGGGTCAAACCGCGGGCCATAGCCAATATACAAACATATCTTAAATACTTTCAAGGCAAATGTCGTTTGGTTTGAAATTTTGTCCATCTTTGCTAACTAACTTTGAAAAAGGTTTAAATATATTTTACTTTACTTAATTATACACAAACAATAGAGATGTTAACATTCATTTAAAGTTCCTCAATTAACCTTACAGAGTACAGGCAGAGATATACAGTACCTATAGTACAGACCATGATAAACAGTGCATACACGAGTAATACTAGCAACCATAACGACATTGAACAAAATGTCTACAATAAAAGTCAGATGCATAATTTTTGAATATAACTAAGTCTAAGCGATTCTCGGAATCTTATTTCATTCAGTTCTAAAAGGTTACATAGTTCCAATCACGAACGAAGCAATTAGATTTTGGATTCCTTCGCTATCTGCATCTGCTTCCGATAGCAAATGCAGCGAAGCGGCAACGCAAACGTTGTTAGTGACTAGCGTTGTTAGTGAGTTTGAATGCAGACTTGTTTGCGAGTTTGTGGAATCGCCTATTCTTGTTGGATAAGACTTTCGTGCTTTTGGATGCCTGTTCTCTAAATGGTTAGTAAGGGCGTTTAAGCCAACTATGTAACCTCTTAGCGAAATTAAATAACATTTCGAGATTCTTAGACTTACTTATTATGTAACTGACTTACACTTATTATGTAACTGACTTATTGTTGACATTTTGGATTTATTTATATTTTAAAATTGGGTTTCCTTTTATTGGAATTAGACGAGTCACGGGTTGCATTGAATAATATTGTCAAGAAGTACAAGTTAAAACAGATTTTTTTAGATATTTTCGAGGTAAAGATTAAGTCCATCTACGCGGGCTAGTTTTGATATTGATTATAATTTTCCACAATTATAAAAGAGTTAACTTTAACTTAAAGTTCTTCAATCCCCAAGACAACAAGCTGTCTTAGATATGCCATGCGTCTTTTCAAATAAGAACTGGATAAGAACAAGTCTTTAGTAATCAAGTTCCCAGTTCTCGCCTAATCAAATTTTGCAAAGCCTATTTCTAGCTTAGCACATATTATGCCACTTTCCTTGCTACTCCTCTTTATCCTTTCCATGCACAGATTGTCTGGAATATATTGTGACCTAAGTGTGTGTTTTTGTTAAATTCGACTGTCAATCTAACAAAGAGTTTTCATTCTATCTATGTATAGTGTCGAAGTGCAAACACAAATAGTAGAAAAATCCGAAATTTAATTGCTTCGTTGTCAATTGGGAATTATGTAACATTAACACAACCAGGTGAGATTCTCTTGGGATTCACCACTAAGGTAATTTTTTTATAAATATTTTATTATGTGTTCTTTTGATATCTGGATTCTTTTTTGGATTTTCTTATCTCTTTTATCATTCAATGAAGTGACAATTCATTTCTTAAATACACCTCTTTTCATCGGTCAAAGTTATTTCTCTTTTAATGTCTTCAAAAATAGTACTCGGACCAAAGTTTAAAGCACTTGAATATTATGTTTCTTTTCAATTTCAATTTCAAATTTCAATCATTTGATATTCTCATTATATCTTTTATAATATTAGATTACGTTCAAAAGGTCCAAAAATCGCAAGTCATCTTGGAAACCTTTTTGTAAATAAAGAGAATGAATTATACCGAGAATAATTGGTTCATCCTGTGGATTGCGGATTGTGACCTTCTAACGGAATGAGTTGGTTCTCCGGGGAGACAAGATCTCGTTACTTGTCGTAAAAATGTCTCAGATATTTGGCTACGTTGCGTACATTGGAACACGTTTACTTGGGTAAATTAATGGAATATTATACTATTTGCTATCTGAAATGTAATGTTTTGATTTTTTTATCATTTTAATATGTAACAGGTACGCATGATTTTATTTCTTTACAACTGATATGTCGACCTAATTGCATGGATCGTGGTCACGAATGAGTTGGTTCTACGAGGAGCCAAGATCTCGTTGCTTGTAGTGCTGCTAAGCACGGATCTTCTGTTAGATTGAGAGAGGATGAAGCCAAAATCTAACACAAGACAACCAATTTGCACTTATCCAGCACAATGGCGGGCCAAGTGCAAATTGGTAGTCTTTATACACTTTTAAAACCCTTTTTAAAAAAACTCTCAGCCGTGTAGCATTATCATCACTATAATATCAATATTTACACCCATTTGCTTGGATCACTATTGCATAGTACATATCAATCTTTATGACTGAATATACCTTTTTTTAAAAATGCTTATATTGTATAAAATTTGTGATTTTCGGAATCACGTTACATTAAAACTAAATACAATTATTTACCGTGTGTTTATACTTGTATCATCTTTTTTGGAACATGATAAATATATCGCTAGAAGCAAGAAGTGAACAGCTTCTTTAAACTTAAGCCATCACTAAGTTTGAAGCTTTATAACTCAACATTCACAGCAGTAATACTACATAACATATATGACATGTTACGTAATAGTATGAAGTTTCTAACACAGGTGTGTTAGTAAGGTCGGAGTTCAGGAGTTGTTTCAAACTGAAATTGCTCTCCCCGAGTTGAAGTTTGCTCTTATCATTTCTACGTTCTCTTAAATATAGACTGATGCTTACTTAATAGTCAGATTATATCCATGCGGAAAGCGGAAGCGGCCGTGCTCTGACAGTCTCTGTTCGGAACTTGTTGTTTGATGAGTAGCGGGAGGTCGCTACAATATGACGAAATTTCTGAAAATTGATGAAGTTAACAGCAATAAGTCTTCATCAACAAACAAATAAGTCTTCAGTTAAAACCAGATGGAAACTACTATTTGCGACAAAAGGGATAATTAAAAACGCTTTGCCTTTATACAATGGTTTCACTGAATGATCAAGCTAAGGCATTTTGCAATCTTAGAGGGAAAACTTTTTAGTCGTTAGCTCTTTTTCAAATTCTGGAACAGTTATTGTAACATTTACGTTTTTACTGAAATGTTTGCCTTCAATTTTTGTTTATTTGAACTTCTGCGTGTTGTTATCACAAAAGTTCTTTCCTGAACATATTCCTTAGATATAAGATAGATAAAGAGAATAACAAACCAAAACGTGAAACAAAATACCTGTTTCAAAAAGTCAGTTACAACTTAATGTTATCTAGTAAGACAAGACTTTATTAATAAAAGCAATGCGTCAAAACATTTCTATTGGGAATTGTCCACGTGTTTCGCTCAGTTGCTACAAATGTTTTCCAATCGTCAGAACCACTGGTTCGTTAAAATTAAATGTTACAATAGTATC
Organism: Cecropterus lyciades; assembly: GCA_002930495.1. NCBI lineage: Eukaryota > Metazoa > Arthropoda > Insecta > Lepidoptera > Hesperiidae > Cecropterus > Cecropterus lyciades. The sequence goes on along the minus strand of MOOZ01000411.1, from coordinate 32,047 downwards.
TGTTCAGTGTCCGCTCGCGAAGAAAATTGTCACGACAACATCTGGAAAAGACAAGATAGGTAGGTATTGGGAATTCTTAAGATTAACTAATATATAATATATATTTACTTGATCTTTTTGCGATTTGATATTTTTGAATTGGAACTCTAGATACTTTTCTTTTAAAAGAACTTACTTTCTGATAAATAATTAAATTAAAAAAATATATATATTTAAATATATTTTGCGTTTGTAAACAGTTTTCGTCAAAATAGTTGCATAATATTACACATATATTTTGGACAGGTCTGTGTCCATTAGCTAGCTTTAATTTGATACCCATAAAGATATGTTAAAACAAATAGTCCTTTACTAAAAAAGGTTTTAAGGGCCTTTCACCCTATTTATAAGCATCATTTTTTTAAATTTTGTAGCCAATGTCACTCTGCAAACTGAAGCGATTCTAATGATGTAATATGTGACAATCCGTGAAGCCGCTTGGGCTACAGGGCGTGCCTAAGAAATGGATATACATACACTCCTATATACATATGCTGGAAAAACACTCCATCTGACGCAATCGGGTAAAAATGTTTGATTAATAGTTTTGGTTAATTTAAATGAGCTCTTACCAAAACTACAATAAGAGGCAAGATACTTTTCATTTTCTTTTTAATTCACACACGTACAATATGTTTTGCAGAAATGTGTCAAATTTGTACCATAAATGTAGTATAATAACGTTGATGAAGATAATACCGCCAATGAAAACCCACATTAAAATCATAGTAGTCATACCAGAATGTAAAATTTGTTTTGTTTTAATCTTAAAATTCCATCTGGGATTCGTCAGGAAATTGCCTATATCCTGTCCATTTAACTTGACTCAGGTGTACCTAGATGTAGACTCGAACCAATTGACCTAGATTCCCTAGGTCTAACAGCGCTCTTCCTACTGAGGCGATCTAATCAACTTAGGGAGCAATCCTTCCGCTCTAATACTTTAGATGTGTCACATGTGGATTATACCGCACGGACAGGGAATAGAGTTGGTATTCATTCGTTAGAAATAAATGAGCATTCTAAGGTTTCCAGTTTGTAGAAATGTAAAACAGAAATAGTGGTTGCGAAATTCGAAATACCTGGCATATTTCGGACCTCTGCTTTAGATTGCGTTTTGGCGCTACGAACCGTAAAAAAACTGGACTATTTTGGAGGAAATTTCATTTGAGGTTGTCCATTTTTGTGAATTTTCGAAATTAGGTAAATATTATACCATATACCCGTTGAATATCAACGTGTTGCGTGTGTCTCGTGTTTAGAATTTACTATTAATTATCGTATTATGACTAGTGGTAATGAAGATACTGAACCTTTACAAGACATTGTTTGCGATTCGCCGCAAACAAAATCATTTAATTTTCAAACTGTAATGATTTTAAACGACTCTTATTTTAACGAAAAAATATATTTCTAATACCTTCATCTGAACCTTTTGTCCAATACTCGAGCAAGATTAAAATCGGCTTAAATCGGACGCGAAATTCCGAAGAACAAAAACAAGACCCAAAACCCGGACTTAATGAATCCCGGGCGAAGTTTAAAAATGTTAGAACATTAAGCAAATCCCTGTTTAAAGCAGGGAGTAAAAAGACCGTTAAAAGCTTCGCTCTGAACTTCGCTTGTTTTTTCAGGCACACTGTTTTAGGAGCGATTCTGCTTTGCGAAAATTATTGTACGAAACGACAATATTTTGAAAAGAAATGGTATCAGTTTGCCGGATACTTATGCTGTATATTTTATGACTTTTCCGCGCTTAACAAAGACTTTCTTTCAACGTTAATGTTTGCTATTGTTCTTGGATGTATGAAAGAAAGCAACGATTTAGTTACAATTGTGAAACTGTAAAGCTTTTAACGTATCTCGTGTATGTTTACGAGTTTGACCTACATCAAGTCAAATACGGTGTAACTAATATATAGAGATTGTTAAAAAGTAATAAAAAATCGAATTGAATTGAAATTAAACATTGATGGCTCCCTTAGTGTCAAAATAAAAGTGGACCCATTACAATTTTAAAGTTTTTTGAGTTTGAATTTAAGAAAAAAAAGATTCATTTTAATATTATAGATTCTGTTACGTTATTAAAACGATGTAAAAACGAATATTGACTATCGATAATTATTGACATACACAAAATCCGGACTAAGAAATTCTCTTTTTATGTTCTTTATCTCTAACCTAGCCTAACCACAACGCCTTGTCCACAGCATACCTGGACCCATACGTGGTACCAGCCAGCCTGGAGCAGCTTCTCGTCTCCAGCGACGTGGTCGGCAACATCCGGTTCAGCCATCCCACACTGTACGTCTTCCCAGGAGGACAGGGCGACGCCGCTCTCTTCGGAATCAATGGATTTAATATGCTCGGTAAGTTTTACGTTTGTGTCGTGTGATATCGATCTTGAAAAGCACCACTCTCTGCTCCCGTGGATGTCGCAAGAGGACTAATGGACAAGGGCAGCATTATCTTTCTCTGTATCAACACCAACTGTAGTCAACAACACGCATGCCAGATACGGTGACTATTAACCAAAACCCTCATACGAGGAGGCCAATGTCCAGTAGAGACTTTTAAAAGACTAATGGATAGATGGATAGTAGAAGTATGTATTGTATATATGATACACAAAATCCAAGTGTCGAGCAGTAGTGTCTTGTTTCGTAACATTAACACCAACTGTAGACAACGACACGCATGGCACATGACGTGACAAAACCCTCATGAAGAGAGGCCGATGTCCAGTAGAGACTTTTAAAAGACTAATGTATAGATGGATAGTAGTAGTATAGTATACATTAGATACATTATACCGAACATGATATATGTTGTTCACCTATAGGTGAGCATATATCACAGCGAGAAAACACATGTACACTCTCATATATAGGTACATACGCACTCAAACTTAAGCATCTCCATCGTTAGTGAATTGAATAAGCCAGACTAACGTCACGGTAACTGGGAGCATAGCTTAGAAGCTTAGATCGTCGAGTATCCAATTTGTTTATACTTTAAATATGGCAGAAACGTATAAAATATATTACAGATAGGATCCAAGCCGTCTCAAGCAATTTCATCTTACCGTCGATATTTTTCTAAAGGAATTACAGCATTTTCACAGAAATCCGTGAGATAAACCTTTTAAGTGTTGGCAATCCGAGCGTACATTATTAGATCCTTATTGGATCCTGATAATCCAGGGGTTTATCGCATTTCACGATTTAGGTTCAAGATTTGAGTCCCAGGCCTCTATTATTTTAATGGAACTTTGTGTGCTAAAAGATCTAAATCCATTTGTAAAATGTTTCAGGTCATACTAATATTCTAAAGCTAAAAAGTATTGGTCGGATTTTGTTGTAATTTGGTACACAGATAGTTTGGTATACAGATACCTAGATTAACACATGGGATATCCATTACCGTAAAAAACGTAACCGAAGCGGGTGGAAGCACGGGAATAAGCCAGTCTATAATAATTTTCATAGAATTACTGTATAATGTATATATGGCAACTAAATGTATATATCCCGTTTTTCACATATCTTGATCTAGAATCCTGAATCCAGCACAGTCTAGTGATATTGATTATAAAAACTGCCAAGCAAGCAATTCACGCAGTTGCTAAGTTACATAATCTTAGGGGATGCTCAATAAATAAAAATGAAGTCTTCTCGACGACTAAGCATCGGCCTTGGTTGGCTCTCCACACTTGACACAATGCCAACTAGAGTATTGGTTTTGTATCGAAGATCAGAGACTTTCCAACGAGTTTGCTAAATTGCTATCAATTTATCAACTTCGCTTATATTACTTCGATCAGATCCCACTTACGTATAATCATCACGAATGAAAGATATCAACAATAAGTATTGTTTTTTACCTAGCTTTTATTTATATGGATATTTGTAGAATATTGATAATAATTCTATTCTGATTGAGCATCATCAATTGTAGTCACGGGTTGGATATCTATCCAACCCGTGACTGCAATTGATGATGCGCAGTATAGTTATCTAACTATACTACTAAAAACTGTACTCGCTTCCGAACTTCGAGGGGCACATAAAAAATTAGGCAATATCGGGTGTAGTCAGCAATTGGATGGGTGACCTCTAGGAAAATTTTATGCCCGCTTCCGTTCTTCGGAGGATATGTTAAGCCATCGGTCCAGGTCGTTATTAGTAATTGGTTAGTTAGTTGGATACGTTTATTAAGTCTTGTCGAAGGCTATATGGACCAATATTTTCTGTCAAGGGTTGACACTACCCTTACATGGGCATACTGGAAATATTGGGCATAATGGAAAATTATCATGTTATATTTTTGTTGCAGTCAAATTCCAAAGCTTTAAAATCACAATGTATTTAACTTTACAAACGGCTCATTAATATATGATGCGACCATCTTAGTCCTCGTGAGTGGCAACGCATGTGAGATCGATTTCAGATAAAATCCCTGTTCTTCAGTTACCACTTACCAAATGGACTGCATGCCCATTTTGCTACTTCATTAATGTGGCAATTGAGCGAGGAGTTTACGAAAATCGTCTACCGACTATTATTAACTAGACTGATAATTAGATTACGTTCAGCCAGAACACATGAGGTGCGTGCGCTCTTCATCATCGCTCATCATTGGCATAAACATAATGGCCTACCTCCCTATCGCTAGGTGTTACGTTCATTATAGATCATTTGAAAACTTAGTAAAGAAATGGACATACATACATACATACAAACATACAAACATACATACATACGCTCAAAAAACATTACCCTCCTTCTAACTTTGCCAGATCTTCTCAGTTAACATCGTGTTTCAATCCGGTGGTGGTGTACGAATTTCTTGAAGTGAAAACCTCTCTAGGCGCTTTGAACACTTTTTGGGTGAACAAAAATTATGGAACTCGGGTCAACGTTACCGAACTCTTCCCATGAGCTAGGTACTATAATTATATTTGTACATAGATATATTTTTCAAGTTGTCATTTCTGTAGGCACTCCTGGATGCCACTTATTTCTTTTTTTATTGACAATTTGTAAGTGCCTCCGTAGGCCTACTCAAAATAAAGACATTTCTGCTGTTATGTTGCCTTTGATTTGAAATATTTGAGTTAACTTATGGCATTAGTTAACTACGCCAGTTAGGTCTAACACTATATTAGTTAGTTCAATGTCTAACAGCGGAACCTTCACAGCGGCTTCATTTAATGCTATCACGCGGGTTTGTTAATATCCGCAGAATATACGAGGCTTCGTTCAATTGTACTGTTTTGTTAGGAATTTATTGGAAATAAACTAACTTAAAATAAATGAACATGATGGATTTATCCAACCTACAATTATGAATCAGGACATCGTAATATGTTATGAAACATTATAAAATATGTTAAAGTCAAAAGGTAGAACGAAGTCGATTAATTGATTAACAAAGTTAAGTCGTTTTATTTTTGTAAATTAATTAATCATCGTCTACCAATTCGCACTTGGCCAGCGCGGTGGACTATGGCCTAAAAATTATTTCTTAGAGAAGTCCCGCGCCCGTGCCCGACAGTGACAATAATGGGTTGACGATAAGTCAATTTACATATAAAGCAAATCGAACATTTGCAAAGACATTCAGTGAAATATATTACATTGTAAAGTACGGCAATATAAAATATAGTACGGCAATATACGAAATAAGCTATACAAAAAGGTTAATTTAATATCTCGAGCTGAGCACGTAACTAATACATTTGTATTACAATATTTAGTATATTTTCTTTCGGCTTTATAAGTAATTCATGAGATTGTTTTTCTTTCTAACAATGCCCGAAAATTAGGTCAAGATTCTTTGGGACAACTTTTATGTTCGGAAGACCTGAAAATCTCTGAAGTAATATCAAACACAATTGTAATCTTTCGCGACATCGCCCCAATATGGTCCTTGAACGAATAAATGGACGAACTTTATGTTCAACTCGCTTAAAACTCCGACATAAGTACAGTTTCTAGCTAAGTAAAATGTTCCAAAAAGGGAAAATCGCCCCGAGCTAGGCAAGCTTGGCTCTCAGCCAGTAGAAGGATACAAAAATGGAAGCTAAAGGACTTACTCGTAGTTCACTGGCTCCGAATAAATAACGAAATGTAAACGGTTAGAAATATTATTTATATGATAAGAGTGACAAACGGGCATGCGGACTGCATTTAGATGCTAAATAATTACTTAACTTTTGATGTACCTTTAATACGAAACAATTAATAGTCTTCATCAATGGTAACTTTGTTGATAAGTATTTCTGACGGCTAAACCTTCCATAATTCTATTTATTTTTATATTCATCGTTTAAACTAGAAAATAACAAAAATGTCAACCAGTTATGCGTAGCACCAACCATTCTGGGGTTAATAAGTATAAGAATTTGTAGCAATCTCTCCGAATTTTATATTTGGTTAATCACTTATTAAGTTATTATAGATATTGGAGATGATTTTATAAACATTTGTTTGAACAGCACCCTCATCACAAATATGAAATAGAGAATTTATGGTTAACTACCTTATTGCCGCGGTTCTGCCCACTTTGGGCAAGTTTATCACGGTAATGAGTATCTCATGTATTAAACCAGGTCATGAACAGCGTGCCAAATATCAGCGAAATCCGACTTTTGCGTGAAAAGTATCAATCACAACAAAACTGTCATGTTTATAATATTAGAAAGATTATTGTAAATAGGTAACAAAATCCCGATGGAACCTTTCAAGTAGCGTAAGACGAAAGTAAGCATGAATAACATCTTCCAAAAAGTCTAGTGACTCGTGATTCTTTTGTTACTTGAGGATGGCTTTGGGCTTCAATATCGTTAGTTAACTTCGAGAAAATCTTTTCAAGAAACGACTTCTTGCTAATGAACCATCGAATTTTAAAAGCATGACAAGAATCATCTCGACTTTTAAGTCTGTCTTGCTGTATATGATATTTTACGATGTAGGATGATTACATTTTGTCTAAGTAAACTGTGAGTGTGAAGTAAAGTGAGATACCAGGTGTATTACAAATGTATTTATCTGATGGCACTTTAAAAACATTAACTCTTTATTAGTTTATGGCCTGGATTGATACATAGAATACTTTTAACTTTGGTACATGATCCAGACGAGCGGAAAAAGCTTGTATTTTTATATGTCCTTTTGGATTCTCATTCTACTTACTGAATTCCTTTTAGTGATTCTTTTGTTTTTTTATTAATTAATTGTCAGTATCATTATGCATTTATAAGTTGATGTAACCAAAGATTTAGTACTTATTCCATAGTATATCAACTAGCAAAAATTGAAACGCTAATTTGACATTTACCTACATTAACACGTAGCGTTTCAACTGAAGGATTAATTGTCTCATTATTACTATCTATAACGTCTTTTTCATGCTATTCAAATTCACTTTGACCTAACCCAGTAACCTCATCAATCTTAACCCTTTTAATACTACATCTTATATAGTCCATCGACCGTTATCAGTTACTTATGGGTCAACAGCACTCAACAGCAAGTTATCCAATATTTATCGAACCGAGGACTGCGCTCGCAAAATGTCAAGAGCTGTGAACTATCTGTCAAGTATCGTGTGACACTTATGTAAATAGAAACCTATACGACAAATATAGAATATGTATATATGGGTTATTTATACTGTGTTCCGCTAACAACATGGCAGTAACGTGGTAAACGCGCATTACTTATTTTCCAGTATTAGTTGTCGAATCATCATATACGAGTACATTTAATCTGGCTTGAAGGGTTTGGTAAGGGAAACACTTAGACGAGGCCGTTTTCAGGGCTAGCATACGTTGCTAGCTCTCTAGTCTAGTCACCATACAGTAGAACTTCAATTTAATTGGTAGTTGATTGCAGATGTCCATGCATCAAAAAATATTATTGAATCAAAAGGCAATTTCAAATATTTTACACTTTATTTAATTTTAATTAAAAAATAACTAAATGCTCGCGAGGTATTCACTCGATTGACGTTATTTTCGATCAAAAAGAGCTTCCTCCGCCGCATTTTCAGTCAAACGCGCGCACTATTTGCTAGATTTATCTATGACCGTTTTTCAAGCGCTCACTCAATATTCGGCACAAAAGGCGACCTTTGTGGCGAATTTCTATTCCGCAGAGCAATATTGAACATCACAAAGCAATTTGGTTCCTTTTAATAATCGAAGAGTTTATGTAAATATTTGAATTTCTTTTTCTTACAATTGCATTCAATATAAAATCTTTTATTTAAAATAAAAATAAAAAACTTATATAATATCATATTCGAATTCCCTGTATTGTAGGTAGTAAAGCAAACACAAAGATTACACATCATAAAGTCCCAGAATAAATACATGTATGTTTTTAATTTCATCTTAAAGTTAAACTATCTTTGTGTTGTTGTTTTTTACATTTATACCATTACACTACTACTTCATGTACCGCATATTATGGTATTGACTCTGAAGATGAGTACCTAGACAAACACGCAGACCCAAAACACATGTATATTAGTCATTACAATGTCTGCCTGGCTGGGAATCGAACGGAGCAATTTCAGTGTATCAGACTGCACTATAGGAGTAGTCGTTGAATTATTTTCCTTGGAACGTCGAAAGGCATTATTCGTTAAAGCTATTATTACACATTTCACCCTTCGTTTACTTTTAATCGAATACAAATTAAAAGCTCGCGAGCTTTTGATTCGAAATTGGCCAAAGCATCGTTTGAATAGGAAAGCACATCGCTTCCTCCAATTTATTTTTCAATCAAGCGCTCGAACTATTTGCCCGATTTATCTTTGATATTTGTTCCAGCAGAATCGATATTCGGTATTAAAGGCGACCTTTGTGGCCTATTATCTGGTTCTTTAGATGTAAATTGAACATCCAAAAACATTTTTATTTCCTTTTTAGTTTGAAGTTCGTTCGTATTTCATTTTAGGCAGACCCCTAAAAGTTTGAGAAAAAAAGGAATTTTAATTAATAATCGTAGACATTTCATTTCAATATCTGCTTGAATCCTGTTTTTTAGCTGATTTGACGGTCAGACAAAAGTTAAACTATATGTGCCATCGCCTCATAAAAATCTATTATACCAAATATATTAAATGTAGTCATACTAGGGATTGAACCCTGGCTCGCCTGATTGACAAATCATTGTGCAATGTGGTTGCAATTAAAATATCTCCAATAATTACGGTAGCAATTTTGATCATTCGCTTATTGTCAATGACCACATTTAATTAATCAACCAGATTAATTGCGAGAACCTCATCCACATTGCTGTAACTCTTTTCAATTGAATTAATCATCAACAATGATTATAATTGATTGGATCCTATTTTGGTTTGGTTACCCAATAAGAGGCAAAGTAACATTTTAATTAAATTTTGCTATATTTATTTTGAGAGATGCTGTATATCTGATAATAAATACCGTATAATAATATTACAATTATATTATATTATGAGTGAAAAGTAACGTTCTTTGACTCTTGTTTTAAGTAAGAAGATAGTTTGTGCACCTGGGAGAGGTCTTTTCCGCGGGACCCTACACGTATTTACCACCTAACACGTCTGTATTATATGAGAGGCTAGAAGGAAAATAAGTCGTCTATCTGTCTTTAAAGAGATATTCTTACCTACCTACTTTCCTCTTATTTCTTTAATGATTGAAGAGAATGAGAAAGAAGCAAACGAGAATGCAGACCACCTGAAGCTAAGTGGTGACTGCCGCCCATGTTTCTATAATCTAACATTCACGTTTCTCATTTCCAGTGGATGGCGGGTTCTCCCGCAAGGCGTGCTGGTGGGACTTCGCCCGCCACCTGGACCGCCTGGACGCGGTGCTCTTCACCAGGATCAACAACTGCTCGATATCCGGCATGTCGTCGGTGCTGCGGCGCAAGGCCACGGCTAACGTCTACCCACAGATTGGACACTTCTTCTGTAACCTTGAAGTAAGAAATACTTAGTTAACTAACTAAATACATAACTGATAAAAATATAAGGAAATTTAAATAAAATCAACAAGTACTGAGCGTTGCTAGAGACGCTAAGTTGAGGATTTTTCTTTATTAATGAAAGAAATAAAAAAATGAATAAAAATGCCGGAAATAAAGAAAATGTATTGACGACACTTAAAAAAATATATGGACCTTGACAGTAGCGGCAACTTTGAGGTCCGACTTAAGCTGAAGAACATAATCTAACTAACTTAACCTAAAATCATCACCAATGTCTATCGGAACAGTCTTTAAAAGTTGCTAGCATCGTTTTCTTCTTGAAGTAAAATGCTTGTCAACTCTTGGTTCATAAATATTTGAACACACACATAATACGATAAATACTAGATAATGGGATTGGACCCCAACGTAGAAGCTTAAATCTCTTCACTATTCATCAAATTAAATGTCACATTTTAAAACATTAAAATCATTACTGCTGTGAACTACTGTTCAAAGACCATGAACTCACAGTCACGATCACACAGTTTAAGGGTACCAGTTCATAGGGTGTGACCTGGTGACGCGAAGGCACGCGGCGACAAGGTCAGGTGTCAGGTTCGTAACTCTAGCTGGTCACACTTGATCACCCACTGATCATAAAACTTTGTACACGTGCTCACTTGGAACTGATGAAAAAAAAAAGGCTTCGGCTAATGTAGAATCGACACAATTTGCAAAAAAAATCGTGCTCAATTTTATGTAGGTTTTCTTGATTTTTCTTTTAAATTTAGCTGATTAGTTTTTATTTAAGTACAGGAAAGTATTTAGGAAAGTCAGTATTTTATGAAATAATAAATTACGTAAAATAAAAAAAAATCGTAATTCAAATTATCAACTAAAATAACAAAATATGTCTCTTTATTTTTGTTTGACAACATAAAATTACATAGAAATAGAAATAATTACAAAAAAGAAAGAAAGAGGGAGGAAGAGAAAGGTATTATGCACTACTCGCTTGTGTATACATACGACTGTCGCGCCTGCACACGTCTCATTTAACTGTTTTAATCCACAGACTTTTTCTTACGCTTTTACTATCACATTTTTTTCAGTTCAGTCGCGCAGCAAAATCCTATCTCCCTATATCCTCCAAGCCTGCCGTAAGGAACTTCGTTCCAAAAAAAAATAAGAATCCGAATAGTTAAACTAAAAAGAGAAAAACATCATCTTCATCGCCTACCTTCTATTGTCCCACTACTTGTCACGGGTCTTCTTCCAGAATAGGAGAGTTGCAGGCGAATTGAAATGAAATGAAATAAAATATCTAGTGTGTGGGTTTCTTCACGATGTTTTACTTCACCTTAAAGTAGTGATTATTAATTTGTAATACGTAAAGACGAAAGCGCCAAATATTCGAACAAAAGAAAGAATACGGTGTTACAAAATGACAGAAAGTTTCAGTTGAATTTATTGTCAATACTTTTATTTATAGTGAAGACAATGAAAACTAACTTACGTTCCTATAACTATTTGTCACTAATTTCTAACTCAGTGTAGCCACATCCTTACGGAACGTTATGACAAGAAGCGATTGCATCTCCAGTTATGCGTGTACCAGATAACACGTGGGACATTACATAACTGTCTTATACGATAACGTTACAGAAATGTTTGGGGCATTGATGTTACTGTACTCTACGTATCATTTGCAAGAGTTATAATTTATTGTACTATCGACCACAACCGTCTATGAATCGTGACCCACCTTAACTATTTTTTTTTTGAGCGTGAATACTTTATTTTGGACTTTTTAATTATTAATAT
>MOOZ01000409.1:958681-969026 GCA_002930495.1 Cecropterus lyciades | reverse complement strand
TTTTATAGTAGAATAATTAATATAATTTTCAGTATAAGAAAACCATAATGCGTCATTTAAATACATTACGTAATATTTTCTTCTATTTAATTATATTTCATTTTTATTTTTACCATTAAATTTAGTCGTAATACGGCGACGGTGCAATCTGTTCTGCTGCAGTTGATAAATAATGCATTAAGCAATTGAATCAGTTTATCAGTGTATATCGTCGTCGTCATAGCCAAATTATAAAATTATTACAATAATTTATTATAAGTGTAATAAAGTGGGTAGAATTTCCTGTCGCTGTGCTCGGTAGATCTTAAAGGCTGGGTTGTCCGAGACCCGTTATTCTTAAGGGGACATGGTAATCCACTGGATAACGGAATTAAGGAGGACAGAGGTGCCTATGTACAGTGAAATAGGTAACAGGCATAATGCGTTGCGTGATGTGTGTTGTAAAATACATAATATTCGTCTAGTAACATAAATACGTACAATAACGTCGCAATGAATAAACGGGAGACATCATTAAGATAAAGTTCAGACTTATGTAGAGGTATCCAAAATGCCCTCGCCTTGGAACAGCGTATGGCTGTGAGCCGCACCCTCGCGGCGGCGGCGGCCACGGCAAATAACGCGTCCGCTACACGCTGAACAAATCAGATTTTGTATACCAAAGCATTTATATACAGACTGCGCGTTTTGCTCTTTCAGTTGCCGTGAACACGCGATAAGGCGAAGTTATTGATAGATATGAATTAAAACAAATAATACTATATATTGTTATTTTTGCTGTGGAAGTATTTTTCATCACGTAAATTGAAGTAAATGAAATATGATGAATCTAATTCTTATTTGATTTTTACGACATAATATAATTAAATGTACAGGTGGGGGATAGATTTAGGAAAAGGTGCACGATCTGTTACTAACGTTTGGAGTATAACTATTGTTAATGCATTTCTATTATAAGGCTCAAAATAATAATCAAATAAATAAGTTGATAAATTAAAAAAAAAAGTTGTGATAGATTAAAAAATCGAAATTATTATTGTATTATAATAATTTAAGTGTGGAGTAGTGCTGAAAAAGGTATTGTACAGGATCCTCGATTTTGTTTACGTATGAGTAGTAAAAGGACAACAGCGACGGCGGAAGCTCCGGCCAGTAAGTTGACCCGATTGTTCTGTATGACCAGGCCATACTTCAAAGGAACATTCGGAACGTTAACTAACGAAAGTTTTTGTTGTGTAATATTACATGAAATTCATTTTGCTGGATTATATTTTTTGCATATTGCGTAAAAATCGGCTTACTAACCTCACAATGTTATGGTCATATAACATACTTTCATCGAGTTAGCACATTTAAGACGATGTCTTAATATAGGCATTACAATGTGGCTGCAATTAAAGTATTTTATCTTTTATATCCATCCCAGATAACCAAAATGAGACATTTGCTAAACTCATTCATTTAAAGTACGTATCTCGCAATTATTATGAACGCTAACGCAACAATATTGTAATTTAATCACGATAAAAAAAATATTGCTTACAATCGGTTCTTAGAGATCTCTCCGTCGCCTGCAGTTGAACCTCCGTTTAATAATCTAATGTCTTCTTTCATTTTTCTAACATATTATTAATTGTAATTTCTATTTATAATTATATTTATTATAAATTAGGGTAAAAGTATTAATATCACACAGAATTTATATTAAACAGCTTATCATTGTTTGTATTCGCAATATTGTAATATGGTAGTTATTAAATATGTTTTATATTAATATAAAATGTTTTATTTATCCACATAATTATTCATGTTGATGGAGGACACAATATAATTATGTACTATACGAAGTTACTTAACAAGTGAAGAAAACAAAATTAAGGTAACATACACTGATTAAATAAAGAAGTCGGATAAAAAGTTATCAAGGTTGTGTGAAGTATATTAATTCGCACAGTCCACCGCGCTAGCGCCGTAGACTTTGGCTTGAACCTTTCGTGCTCTGAAAAGCTTTTGTCCACCAGGGGGACAGATAAGGTCAACCTTTAACCTACCCAGAACCCTTAAGGTTTTAGCTAAACATGAAACAATTCGCATGAAAATAGGTAAATTAAATAAATCGGGACCCTTATAGATTCGTCATGTATGTCTGTCCGTATGTCTCAGCCACTTTATTTGGAATCTATTAAGAATACAGAGTTGTAACTTGGTAGGTTATTGTGTTGTATAAACCGCTTTCCGAATTATGTACAAAAATAAAAAGTATATTAAATTTAGGCGGGGCTCCCCATACATCGAACTGAGACTAAAAAAAAAGATCTTACCTACACTTGTGGGGTTTCTATAGAAAGGTCTTCAAAAATGACATTGAGGTTTCTAGAACCATTTTTTCTTAGTCGTTTGTTTGAGTGATAGGCCCTTTCAAAGCGGTACCCCAACTAACTTTTGAACTAAGGGAGTGAAAAATCTGGATAAAACATATGTTGTAAATGTCAAGGAAAACTTTCAAGAATATTGGTTGGAACAAGATACGGTAGACAGTTTTTGACATATACCAATTTTTCAAAAACCGAATAACATAATTTTGTAATTCATACAAACACTATGAAAGACAATCTTATGTTGGTAGTTGGAAAATTGTTCAACTTTATTAGTGATAATACTACCGCAACCTTTGCCAGCGCAACCGACTCGCACTTGGCCGCATTTTTAAATCTACCTGCTTTTGGGAATATATATTTATGGGGTTACCTGTAAAAAGTATATAAAATTTCAAAACAATTCTTTTTGTTATTGATAGGTATGGGCGAACAATTCGTACTTAGGCGCTAAAAGGCAGTTATGTGTGATTCAGATCGGATTTTAGGCTTATGGTAGTTACCACGCCTTATTTCTACCTTATGATATTTGTTAGTTGCATCACCTTTTTAATAAAAAATTATATGTACTGAAGTTGACGAAAATAAAACGTAAATTTTAGAGAATTGTTTCCAAATCTTCACTAACCCCTCATGTTCTAAAAAGATTTTCAACAATCTTGTTTTTTTTTGTATAGTATGGAAAGAGCAAACGAGCCTTCAGCCCACCTGATGGTAAGTGGCTACTGCCGCCCATGGACATCTGTAATCAACCCTAGGGAAAATCAAAGTCTCACATAAGGTTAGCCACAGATGAGTTGCTACCCCTGAGGACTAAGATGGAATGCCTCGAAACAGTATGTCTATCTTACCACACCCTACAGACCAGAACACAACAGCGCATAACACTCCTGTTATTAGACAGAAATAGGTGTGGCGGTGGTGCTTCTGGAGTCTAACCACAAAGAGTTCTACCACCTTTAAACCTTTGTTTATACATTAGAAAAAACTGGAACCATATTATTTATCATATACCACAAAATTGACTACTAATGTAATAAAACTCATTCTTTGATCACATAATACTATTTATTAAATAAAAGTGTTCTATTTATAACTGCTAGACAAAACAGAGCAAAATCATCTTAGTATTTGGGGGCAGGCGACTCCTCCTTGGAATAGTCCCTGATGGGGGAGTAGAACTGAAATATAAATACACATTTTATTAATACAACAATTTACATTAAGTACTAATCATTATTATTATTATAAAGCAAAATACAGCAATGTCTTGCAATATTCTGGTAACTATCATTATCAATGGAACAGGTACGAATATTGGTAATATTTATTATTTAGATTTTATGTAATAGACATCATTATATGTGTATTCAATCCTTACATACTCCCCTGCGGTGACACTGCTCATGTGCATGATTTATTGGATTTGGGCTATGGTCAGTAAAAGATAGGTTACATTCTTGTAGCATAGACACTTCATTTTATATTTACATGTACACATGTGTACAATATGTAACCTATCTTTCTTGAATGCCAAATGATGGTTTTATTAACCAATAGTTCTTAATGTGCATGATCATGCAATGAATAGTATGATGTATCAGTAGGTATGTATGACATACTCAACATAATAATTTATAACTTCAACAATGGAAAGTTTGTAGACACAACATACTAATCTATCAATAAATATCATATCTAATATATAAATAAATATTGTTACATAAGGACTTGTGCATTATTGCCCTTCAACATGATCAACATAGCTACTATAGATATATTACAGATGACTCACCTTGTACTGCTTGTTCCTGTACTCCTCCCAGGGCTCAGGGTTGGTGCGCCTGTTCCATGTGACATCGGGGCAGCGGGTTGCCAGCCGCAGTATGTAGAACACGGCTCCGCTAGCTCCAATGGCCGTGCACACGTACAAGGGGATGAGCTGTGTACAAATCACTTATGTTATTGTTTAACAATATAAATACTTATATTTCATTTCATTTCATTTGGACATCTATTTTTCTGTACATTTTAATCTCAAGGATTTGCCATAAAATAAAACATAAAAAGAAACAAACTATAGTAAAGACTGTAAACAGTGTAGTGTAAATAAAACTTAATAAAAAAGTAATATCCAATTTTTTTTCATACAAAACAATTACGATTATGGGTCGAAATTTTAAAACAAAGATTATAATCAATTCAATTGTTGTGTAATCTAGTGATTCGTAAACAGTTGATGTAAAACAATAAGGATACGAGTAGTCATTATTTATGAATCAACGACTGTATTCCTCTAATTCTAGTATATAGCAAATGTACATTTGTGTTTTTTTTATACTAGGTAATAAAACACTGTTTTGTTTTATTCCTGCTCTTCAAAATAAGACTTGGTACACTAGATTATGCAACCAAACCCATGGGTCAAAAAATATTCAATTAAAATAATATAAATGATACAAAAGATAAGCATTTATAGGTTAGTTATGTAAGCAGAGACGCAGTAACAGTTTTAGTTAGCAAAATTACTTACCGCCTTGTGCTTCTTCAAGCTCTGAAAGCTTAATCCTTGCATATTGATGATTCCTTAACGATGATACTGCGTAAGCTAACCGGGAATTAATGCGGACCCTTCTAAATTGATCGAATACAGTATCTACGTAAGAAAAATCTTATCTGTCCAATAAAATGTCAATGTCAAATTCTTAATTTCTTAGTCTATATTGCCAATGCAAAACTATAATTGAATGTTGATTTAAGGTTTTAATTTTTTGCCCATCAACATTGTTTGTAGTGCAAATAGTATCACTGTCAATCGAATATAAATTCTAAAATACCTTTCCTTTTGTAATAATGTTAAAATATATTGCACTTGTAAACATTAATTGATAGCAACATTAGAGTTTAGAATTTGACAGCTTATGCTGCTTGAGTCAGGATATTTTATTGTTTTAGTGTCATAACCTATTTTTTAATGATTTGGTGCTATTTTACACGGAGATTGTATAGATAGTTGAAAGATATCAGTCAATATTGTATTAAGATGAGCTTTTTGTTGTAAGTATTTACACGAATATGCGCTGCGAAGTGCGTGTCTATTTATAACTGGACGTCTTCCGTTTCTGACGTCTTGTTTACGTTGTTGGAGAAGCTTCTTTAATGACATTAAATAAGCACATAATTATCAATTTACGGTGCAGCGCTTTGGTGTAAATAATATTTATTAAAAAGTAAAAATAGTTCCATAGCCAAAGCGATAACGAGAAGCTCGATATGAAGGCTGAAGAAATATATTAATAAATATTTTTAAGACATCTTACAGTTATAACAGTTCATTATAAGATAATGTTTAGTAATATATATTTATCCACATAAATTAAATTGCATTTAATAGTAAATAATAAAATAAAAAGTCCTGGACTGATGACCATTATAGATCTTTTATTTAATATAATTTCCTAACAGTTTTGCTGTTCAATCTAAATGCACATTTATAATAAATTAAATTAAATATGTACAAGCATACCAAAGTTTTACTTGACTGTAAATAATTTGTACACAGTGGGGGCAGATCCAACAAAACATTTAAGCCAAAGAAGAACATTCCAGAAGGCACACATCAGTATGACTTGATGCGGCATGCTGCGGCTACGCTGGGCTCTGGCAACCTGCGTCTCGCCGTCATGCTGCCCGAAGGAGAAGACCTCAACGAATGGGTTGCAGTTAATAGTATGGCTCAATTAATCTCTTATAAAAATTTTCTTAACACAGATTTTATATACATTAATTTGTATATTGTTTTTACACACTAGTAATGTTTTTTCGTTATACAGGATATGAGTCACGGTATGTTGTGGTTTGTAGCAACTGTAGATAAGCAACAGGAAACAGGTGATACTGCATTGTCACAGTCTGAGTAATATTACATCTGCACATCAATACATATTAGTGGTCTAAAATACTAATATTAGGTACATTTTTATAAAAAAAAAAAAACAAAGCTGTCATAATTTTCTTATTTACTTTATCTGGAACCTGTTATCCCTAATAATTAATATTGTCATTAGTTCATTATGATTACATGATACAAGTGGTTGTAGCGATGATAAAGCACAATTGTTTCTGTCATATTTACATGTATGTGCATCCATTGTGCAGGGTATTGTGTGACCCAACATGGTTTACTGTAATGTGTCATCATTACACTGAGCCTTAAAAATATAAGCTTTGATTTTATACAGATGAAATTGAGTCAGTAGTCACTGATGTGGATAGAAATTTGTAACTTACTTCAATCATAAAGTTAGTTTTAGTGGCAAATACCAGACTTTGTTACATTTAATTAATGAAAATGACCATTAACCCATTATTGTCCCACAGCTGGGCATGGGTCTTCTCTCAGATTGAGAGAGTTTAAGGCCATAGTCCACTGTGCTGGCCAAGTGCGAATTTATAAACTTTACACATCTTTGAAAACTTTTTAAAGAACTCTCAGGTGTGTAGATTTCCTTCATCATAAACCAGTCATAATTAATTTCTAATATGCATCATGGAAATAAGTGTTATTTGCAACACTAACTTAACAGCAAATTCACACAAAGAAGGCTCTATGCCACACCTATTTAGTGTGCTTAGAAACATCTTCAACATGAAAAATGTGATTAATTGAGAAATGTTTTCAATGTTACTTGCAGCTGTGGACTTCTTCAACCAGATTAATATGTTATATGGGACCATTACGGAGTTTTGCACAGAGGAGTCATGCGCGGTGATGTCGGCAGGGCCCAAGTACGAGTACCACTGGGCAGACGGCCACACTGTTAAAAAACCCATAAAGTGCTCCGCGCCCAAGTATATCGATTACCTCATGACCTGGGCTCAGGACCAACTGGACGATGAAACTTTATTTCCTTCCAAAATAGGTATACATACTTTTTAATTTCATACATATAAAGCTAATTATTATCAATCTTTCTATTCTCTCGAAGACATACTAGTGACTAAGTTCCTATAAAAATGCTAGAGTCAAATTATAAATCTTCAGAATTATTTCTTAAGAGAATTTTGACTAATTCTACAGCCTACAGCTTTGATTGACAAAGTATGTGCAATTCATGGGGTTCTTCAACCATTGTCATTAGTAAAGGATTTGACCTAAAGTAACATGACTAGCTAATCGAACCCCTCTTTGCAGGAGTGCCGTTCCCGAAAAACTTTTTGTCGATGGCCAAGACGATCCTGAAGCGGCTGTTCCGCGTGTACGCGCACATCTACCACCAGCACTTCCCCGAGGTGGTGCAGCTCGGCGAGGAGGCGCATCTCAACACCTCCTTCAAACACTTTATATTCTTCGTACAGGTGATGCAACATCCCTCGGTCTGTGCTCTTAAGCCCAAGATGGTCGAAATAATTTTTTAACAGACTTCTTCAACCAATTATCTAAAAATATGTTCGACCATGTCTTATGAAGAGGATAGATTCATACACCTAAAGCACCTCATCAGAGTATAGAAACTGCAATGTTTGCAGTGTATTTTATTTAACTGATTGAAGTAGCAAATGAGTATGCATTACATCTTATGGTAAGTGGGGCCTGCTGCCCGTGGACATCTGTAAACTACTTCATATAAAACAGGGGTTCTATCTATAGTCGATCACAGGTGCGTGGTGGTACCTCCCCGGTCGAATACTGGTTCTATCTCCTATCAAGGGTGTGATCGTGTAGGAAACATTCTACTATGTAGTTCATTAAGTCATCTTGAATCCTCTCGTTTCGTTGTTTAATGTATTCTATTTAATTATCAAAACTGAAATGAATTAACTTTTCGTTCTACAGGAATTCAACTTAATCGAGCGGCGCGAGCTGGCGCCGCTGCAGGAACTCATCGAGAAGCTGACGGCAAAGGAGGCGCGGTGAGCGCACCTGGACCGCGGACCACACGCTAACTATTAAATATCTATGACATTTGCGATAGGTACTCGATTTGCGTACGTAAATATTAACCTTTGTAACATTGTTTTTTTTTTAATGGCACGGTTAACGTTTCATCAGTATTTATAAAATTCTTCGAAACGAGGCACATTTGCTCGTTAATGATGGGGGAACACGGCGGATTGAAATCTTGCAATAGTCGCCCAGGCGCCGACGTATTTTTCCCTCGCGCGGCTCCGAGCGATGGTAGCCGCTGTTGAACAGATAGTAAATCGTCTTTGACATATGCTGATGATGATGTTAGTGTCACTCATGTAGCTATCCATGAACTGAATCCTTGACTATAATAATGATTTTTAACCGGCTATCTATATTTTCGTTGTGTACAAACGGTATACTGATTTACCTTTAGCTAGCCCTCTCGAAATGTTACATGTGTACTGTGTACCTCCAAAGTATAAGCACATGCATAGCAATATGCTGTATCAAAAATGTCATTGACATGATATGCAGAAGAAAATGTGTGGAAGAGCACTAATTTTAAGACAAATAGTGAAAAGTAGATGTTGATAATAATTTTATAGTATGTATTTTGCATTCTTGCATCCAGTGATGCGGACAGATTATTATGAGGCCTAAGTCTCCTAACGAATATTTAACATGAATTAATGCGAATAATATATCCTTCATATAGGACAGTACATTTTTTTAAAGGAATATTTCATTTTTATTTATTAAATGCATTTTCGAAAGATGGCATTCATTAGATCGAAGTTTCAGTTATTCTCCGTGTTAATGATTACACATTTATATTTTTTTGTGAAATCTCATGTATTTAGATTTGATGTAAAATCTTGTGATATCTACTACTCGGAGACTGGTTAAGCATACATCTTACGAGATGAAAGAAGAATACGAGCTGCGGCCGCGCCGCCTCCACCGTATCTACATACGTACACGTCCCGGGTTACAATAATATGACCTACTTGTTAGAACTCGTTTCCGTATTAAAGTTAGCCCTCCACTATTGTGTAAGTTTAATAGATGCAATTTATATCTTCGTAAAGGATTTTAGATTTGATACTGGAATGTTCATATGCCGCGAGATGGGTTCCCGGCGGCGGCGCGAGGCGGCCCGGGCCGAAGGTAAACTTGGGAACAAGTGGTATTTTTATACGACAGACGACTTAGCTTTTTATAGCGAAAATGAAATCTCAGAGAGTAGAAACTAAGTACTGTATTCATAAACGACGGAAAGTGCCTATTATTCAAACGAGAACATGTGTAAACGGTATCATCGCGTGATTAGTGCATTTCTAGAATTAGCATTTCATATGAATAAAGTTATTAACGAATTTATTGACAAGAGTAGTACAGCGCCGGCCCCGCGGCGACGCTAGTTATGTTAAGTTCCTTATTTATTTATTGTGATGACTTATCCATAAACGTTTGTATTAACGTGTAATATTTCTAGATCCGATCACTGTCGTGTCGATGGAATGTTTTATTTAACGCTGTAATCTCTCGTAGTTAAGTATTGTAGATATATTTTGCGCATTTGATTTACAATTGTTGATTTTTGTGTCGAATTACATCTGATTCGCGTGCGACTGACGCCTGTCTTTATATTTAATTGCTATGTAATATGATGCAAATAATAAACATGTAATGAAAATTATATCATTGAATTTTTATTTTTAAGCCGATTTCAAAAAGGAGGTAGTTATCAATTCGGTTGGTATGATTTTTTTTATTAATCGGTGTGTATGACATACACATCGATTTGTTTACATACACATCGATTACTTTCTCAATTGTGGACAGATTTCGATCTTTTATTCGGTAGGATATATTTGTTTGGTCCCATAGTCACATAAGTGATCTGATAATAGGATCCCGGAAAAATCGAGGAAAACCATCAAATTGTATAAGAACTTATTCAGAAAATTTAAAATACCGGCTTTACCGGGTGAGTGTTCTGAGGAACTTTTTGACTTGGTACCCACATCGCCATTCCTCCATCGCACCACTCGCCGAA
>MOOZ01000409.1:924956-953230 GCA_002930495.1 Cecropterus lyciades | reverse complement strand
GGCATGATGGCGCGCGGCGGCTGGTGCGCGTGGTGCGCGTGCGGCGCGAACAGCGGGGTGCGACGCGGCGCGGCGCCCGGCGCGGTGGGTGGCGCTTCGCCCAACTCCGCCATCAGTGACATGTATTCCTCGTCGATCTTAGCCTGAAAGGTCATATACATAATGAGTCACCTTAACGATGGATGATCGTACGCATTCGACGACCGTCCGAGCGTCAAATTCGGATTTAGGTAACGAAATATAGTGTGCCCAGTGTCCACTTAACTGCCCTATCAGTTAATCGCCTCTTACGACATCTACGGGAAGAAATGCAATGAAGCTATTCAAGAACAGTACCGCAGGGCACTGGTAAAACGTGGTGACAAAAATAAATTTAAAACGGATTTATAAAAATGAATAAATAATAAGTCGTAAAAGCTGACCTTGTTGGCGTGGTGGTGCGGATGCCCCTGGCCGGGCCGCTTGGCGCGGCAGTCGCGCGCGATGTGTCCGGCGCCGCCGCACGAGGAGCACACGATGGCGCTGGTGACGTTGGGCTTGTCGGGGCACAGCCACGTCTTGTGGTCGTGCGCGCTGCAGTTGGCGCAGCGCGGCGCGTCCGTCTCGCGCAGCGTGCCGTTGAGCTGCGCCAGCTCGCGCAGCTGCATGCGCCGCAGGTCGTTCTGCCCCTCCGGCACCTCCACGCCCTGACGGATCACCTCCTTGATCTGCGATGCGTGATTGCATTATAAAATAGTACATTAGGCTTTTTAAACGCTTTCTACGCTCATAGCCCCACAGTAGGATTTTCTCCTGTGTCGTTGGTGCCATGGACACACGAAGACGAATACACAAACACCCAGACCCAGAACAGAAATCTAAACTTATCATTCAGATGTCTCTCTGGCCTGGGATCGAACCCGGGACCGACTGCGTGGCAGACCAGTATTGTGACCGCTCCGCCACGAGAGTCGTCAAACGTCGTCAAACGGCGGACGTCGTTTTTGTTTCGATATAACGTAATAAAATTAAAATTTGTTGTATAATAAACTATATATTGTCATAAAACGATCTAAAATAATTTCTATCTTATCTAAAATAAAACTCGGTAAGGATCAATTATCAAGATAGACAGAAAGTATATATACATATATGTTATCAGTAAATAGTAGATATTTAATGATGATTAATTTAAATTTACTTTTTGTAACTCACACTGTCTTGTCAAAATGATCTTAGTTATGTCAATGAGAACGCCGAGAATGGTTTCTGCGCTCTCCGCCGAGAGTTGCAATGATCTGTGAATTATTACGCGTACGCGCATTTTGTGACAGTGAAACGTTTAAATATTGTGCTATAAATTATTTAACGTCCATTCAACGAATTGACAATCAACCTCTTAAACGTTTTCTTTCTATTTAATGAATTTATTCATGAAATAACATATTAAGTCATCCTGGTGCTTTATTCCTACGTGAGTTATTACAGGTAACTCGTTTTTTTTATGACAAGGGTTATTAGTAAGGAATCATGTGTTTGTAGAGTAAACGAAGCCCCTCGATATAAAGTGGCGATTGATATAGGAGTATGGCAGCCGACCTTCTCGACGGCCTTCTTGACGCAGTCGGCGTTGGTGGCGGTGATGTAGGCGTGCAGCGGCTCGTCCTCGCCGGGCAGCGGCTGGCCGTCCTTGCGGCCCACCTTGCCCTCCTTCACCGAGCCCTTGCCGCGGATTATGATCTTGGCGCCTGTTTCTTTCTCCATTGCTGTCAACATCACAAGTTTATACTCCGCATATACTCAAATATTTCATTATATAAATATATTAAAAAAAAATAAGTTCAAGCCTTGCAGTGCGAGATTGCTCGTCTGCTAGTATTGATACAATTGCAATTAAATGTGATTATTTATTGTGTATACATAAACGTTACGTAACGTGTCGATATGTAATAAAATTCGAAATCAATATTCTTTCCACGTTAAAATTATATTATACATTACAACGTAAGTCGTAGTAGGTACAACTTTGAGTCATAGTAATTAATACATAAGTACACAAACTCTTTGACACAGAATAAATATCTACATTTAAATGTTATCCTAGTTGTCACTTAGTAGAACGAGAATGGTTCAACCAGAGAGGTACCACTGGCAAATCTATTTCTAACATACAGCAGTTCTTGCGTAATGTTGAAAGGGTGTGGTTAGCGATTAACTTATGTTGAGGCGACCATCTTAGTTCTCAGGAGTAGCAACATATCTTTAATTTACTTCTGACAAATCCTCTGTTTGCATGATTAATTCGGGATATCCATGTACAGCAAAGACTTGTCACCATATGGTTGACTTCATGCTCACTTGGTAATTCATTTATATATAGAAAGCTGGCATCTTCTATACGTGACGTGGCGACGTACCTTTAAGCGTGTTCCCGCGCGGGCCTATGAGCAGCCCCACGAAGTTGATGTCGGGGTGCTCTTCCTGTGGGATCATCACCTTGTCGTGCACGCGGACGATGGGCGGCCTGGCGGGAAAAGATTTGTTCGTTATCACTGTTGATTTGTATCTTTACTATGTTTTATATTAAATGCTTCTTGTTGGGCGGAAATAACATCAAATTTTATATTTGTAAATGTGGAGTATGATCTGATGTCTGTGAGCTGTGAGATTCAGTCAAAACACGATGGCATCAGATAGCATGTAGCTTATATGCATACATACAAATACCTATAAGAACATTACTGAGATATTATTAGGCGTGTGATTTTAATTACATTTTTTTCATTACTGTGGCAAGGGATAATTTATTAATTTTATAACATAAATAACATAAAAAATCAGATATGGATACGAGAGGTCGAAATAGTATTTATCAGATCAATAATCGATCACATGTTCAGGAAGGCCTACCGCATCTGTATCGAGTTTAATTCAAATAATATCGGATGCGGCGAGCTCACTTGTAGTCCGGCGGCGGCTTGAAGTCCGGGTTGATCTGATGCATGCGCTGCACGAGGCGGTGGCGCTCCTCCTCCAGCTTGCGGCGCGTGCGGTACTCGCGCGTGTTCAGCCGCTTGCCGTCCGTGGAGTAGATCGGCTCCGGCGACGGCGACCTGCGCACGCGCACACTGAGCCGGGCCCCCCGCCGCCCGCCGCCCGCCGCCGCCGGGCGAGGGGCGCGTCCGTGATTACGTCACGCTACAGGTTACGTCTTCACGGTGCCGGCTCGAGTGCTCTTCGTTGTGTTCACATAAAAGTAGCAAATGTCCGTGCAGTCCACCTGATAGTGAGTGGACCCCGTCGCTCATTTCGTGACCCATACTCTACTCTCTGGCACCGAAACGGGACTACTGCACATTAGATACATTAGATGGTATCTCCCCGGTGGAATCGTTTTGAATTTTTAATGACTGCAACTCGAGTGGACAGCGGTGTGAAAACGCAACCCGTAGCATACTAATTTATGAATAGAATCAATAATGAAAGTGGCCGATCGGCGGTTAATTTCCGACAGAGATCGCGGGCGGCGAGCAGCGCCGGGCGCCGCTGCCTACTCTACCTCCTACACCATACCTAACGCCCTGAGAAAAAAATCGATTAAACATATCGACCTGAAAGTTAACTGTATTAGTGCTGAAAATAATTTCATTATAGATTATTACATTGTCGACGCTGAAACAGTCATCTTAATTATTGATTAAGGTTATTTTAATTGAATTATTAATGCGCGGTCGGTGCGCGACCTGCAAAATGAAGAAAATCGCCCATTAGTAGTTCAGGGAGCGCGGGCACGCTTGCTTATCTTGCCAAAATTCAGTACCTATGTGTTTTTTATACAATAAGCCTTTTTCTTTTCATGCCAAGTAGGATTTTTCTTCGGCATTTATTAAATCTAATCATTATCGTCTGACTTGAGATAGTAACAAGAAGCGTAGCTATTTTTAGTATTGTAGTATCTATATATTCGCTTTTTTATCGAAATAAATAAAATTCTGATCGATAGTTCGTTTAATAAAGCCCCTTTTTATTAATTGCTCGAATTATTCGAAACAAAAATAAAACTGGATATCGGAGAATGAAGTTAAACTAATAACTATATAATGACAAAACATACATTTTGTCTTTTTCGTATAATGGTCCTCCAAAGTAAAAGCAGGATTAATCAGAAATATTCTGCGCGAGCAAGGCTCATTTTGTTTATACAAAAAGAATTGAAACTAATTTTAAATTGTGTATTAGATAATACATACGATGTATTAAAATAAATTGTATAAACTTTTAAAAACAATATATGTAGGTAAATAATTATTTATAGAAGCCTGATTCGGGACTAAATTCATTTTTATCTAAGTCGCTACTGTAGGTAATAGGGACATGGTGTCAGCCCTTAAGAAAATTTAATTTCTAACGAACCGAACCTACCAAGACTAAAAGTACAAGTTATTATTATTTAAGTTTGGCTCATTGAGATTTCGCTACCTATTTCAGGTTACCAAAACGTTTTCTATTTCAACTTACCGTATTGTAGAAAATATTCGTAATAAAAATTAATAATCACAAACATAATAAACCTGATTTATTTAAATTAAAAAAAGATCTTATTTTTATTCCAGAAACCTGCTGAATAAATAAAGAAATAGATTGTCATGCAAAAAGCGTTAGTCTTAAATTAGTGTAATCTTTGGATATGAAATACGAATTTATAATCAAATGTTTACAAAAGTGTATGTCCAAAAATGTTTTAATTTTTTTCTTTAAATTTGATTATTTAAGAGTATAAAGTTAAGAAATGATGACAATAAATAAGTGATGGGCATACTATTTAAAATTGCTAAATACTAATCGAAATAAATACTACATCAACGGAAAAAAGGAATTCAACCGGGCCCCATAGATTTGTTCACGTGTTCTGTTCGATCGGTACACGTACCTTCCGCAATGCACGTGTCGGTGACACTCGGACAATTGAACGATGACTTATTCACATATTAAACGTGTATTAAGTAGCTAAGTTTAGCGTTTCGTTTGGTGTAGTCCGTCGCGGGGTGCCCGTGTATAGAATGAATTGGGGAAACCTGGCCACTGCGATACTCAGTCAGGGCGCGCCACGGCGCAGCCGGGGGCTGGGGGATGCGAACCTCTCCTCGATGTTGGCGGGGATGCCGAGGTCCCCGGAGCGCAGCTTGCGGCTCACCTCCTCGATCTGCAGCTGAACTGCAAGGGAAGGGGTTAGCCCGCGCGGCGCCGCGGCCACAACCACACATTAGAACATGTCGCTCGCCGCCGCTCCCCTCGCTCGGCGCGAGCCGATGGCGGGTCGATTGCGTCGCTCAAAAAGAAAAACGTTCATCGTCCGCGATCATCGCGGCGCCTCGCGCGCGACCGAGTCGCGCGTCCGGGGAGATGGCGATACCGTGAACGTGTTTCTTCTTACACACTTCAAAAATGTATATCGATACAAGAATACATTGAAATTGGACGATGAAAAATTAATAATCTAGATAGGGTACATAATTTTAATTACGATTAGGCAACGATCAATCATTAAAGTATAAGAGAGATGATTAAATTAGAATATATCCTGGAAATAAATATTAATGAAATTAAAAAGGTTAAGTAATACCATCACATCATCAAAGTCTTATCGCTAATATTAAAGGTAACCGTCACGGTGGAAAACAAGGGATGCACATCGCAGGGGGTACTCGGCGAGCGGGAGGGGCGAAAGCGGGCAGGTACTCACGCAGGTACTGCTCCTCCTGGTCGCGCGTGAGCGTGGAGGGCAGCACGGTGGGCAGGCCGGGGATGAAGGTCTTGTCGTGCTCGGAGCCCACCCAGCGCGTGCGCCGCCGCCGCGCGCGCCGCTCCGCCGCCGTCTCGCCCGGCGGACCTGCCGCACGAACACGCTCTTCTTCGTTTGCGCACTTATGTTGATACACATATGTGAACCGTGCCATACCATGGAGTGAAAATCGAGATGTCATGTAACTCACTGTAGTCTATTGAGCAAATATAATAAACGCCAGATTTCACTAGGTACATAATTATACACGTTCGTTCTACTTTTATCGTTATTTAATTTAATCCCAATTTTTTGTGCTCGGCACGATAGATACATTTATAACATCTAAATCTGTTGAATACAGATTTAAATTTTTAATGTTATATTAAGAAACTTACTAAATACAAAATAATAAGCGCGAGTGGGACTACTCGGATTTATTCGATTCTCAACACAGAAATACGACCGTTATCTGCGCGGTGTCGGGTTTTTAGTGCGAATCAAAGCACCATGTACGATTCTCGTAAATCATGCGCGGTATTCACATAATCGTGGTGGTTCGGCGAGCAACCCAGCGGATCGTTCGTTCGTATCAAAACGTCGCGTAAAGGGTAACGGAGCATACCCTGTCCGTCGTCCTTATCGTCGTCCGGGTGGTAGTCGGCGTGGTGCGCGGGCGGGTGCTGGTGCGGCGGCTTGTCGCGGTAGCGGGACTCGGTGCGCGCCTGCAGCTGCTCCAGCTTCTGCTGCACCGAGGTGGGCGGCGGGATGGCCGTGGCGGCCGACAGCGCCGCCGCCGCCGCCGCCGCGGGCTGCACGGGCGCCGCCATGCGCCGCTGCGCCACAAACGTCTGTTACCGCGACGCCGCCGCGCGTTGGGAGGGAACGGAAAATAAAATAACGCAACCGAAAACAAATTAAACGTAAGCGACGAATCGACTCGTGGTTGGCGCGACCTGCGAGTTGCACCGTATGCTGATGTAAATGGACGGTAGCGAAACAAAAGGTCGATTCTAGTGATTTCACCTGAAGTCGACTCGTCGCCTACGGTAAACTAACTCAATATAAAATAACGAAATATACAAAACTGAAATTAAATATTCAAATAAAAATAATCGAGGCAAATAATAACATAATCTGCATGCTTACCGCATAATTTACATATGTCTAAAAACAATACATTGCAAATAACGTAATTCAAACGAATATTTTTGCATCAAATTAGTTACAATAGTTATGTTTTCGATCCGATAACTGCCCGTTACACTAAATATAAAGGAAATCGAAACCTTTTTTCCGAGTATTGATGACTACGGAAAATGTCCTTTCTTAACCCACAATCTTTAAAAAAGGTAATTCAGGGCGACCGAATCAATCGTCCTCGGACCACTAGTGGCGTATTCATTAGAAGGGATCTATGAAGTTTTAAATGAAATATGAACATGGGTCTTGCATTTTCTCCGACTTCTCTCGGAGGTTATAGCAAAACTTCGTTTTATTGAAGCAGCATAACATCGCCCACAGCAAGATAAAATATCATTGAAACTGTCCATTATGAGGGAGATGTTATTGTGTACCTGAGCGACGGCGGCGGCGGCGAGGATGGCGGCCTGCGCGGCGGGGTTGACGCTGGCGGGCGCCGCCGCGCGCGCCGTGGCCTTCGTCGTCGTGCCCACCATCTGGTCCAGCAGCGCTATGGTGCCGTCTCTGCAACCGACACGAGTCGACCGAGTCAAGAGATGACGCCACAAGTATTCTAATCGGTGTTTTCTGAACATATTGCATGAACACGATACATATTGAGTCTATCCAAAGATGGCCGCATTGACCACTCTTCTGGCCCCGACGGGAAATCTCGTTTTACCAAATCCAAATACACAACTTTACAATATCGTAAAACGCTGTAACTTTGCGGACTAAGCACAATTTTGCCTAATTCACTTTAATTACGGTATTTCTGTTTTGCTAAGTTCTTTTTTTATTTTTTGATATTCGGTAGAAAATCCGTTCTTAGGGCAACACATTTTTATTTTTGTTAAAATGGTAGCACCGATCGTATTCCGACAGTTTAGCAAACAAAGTGGAAGGGTGTGAAGGCAAATTTCGAGTGTCCAATACAATTTTATATTTCTTCAAAAAAGAAAGTATTTCTGTGCGATGAGATCGTCCCAAGGTAAGTAAATACTGTCTATATTCCATTTTATTTAGGATTATCTTATTAATCACACGATTTCAATTTAATAATTTAGTAGGTAAAGTTGTAAAGGATTCTGAAAACTTACGACACATCTTTGTCTATGTCTAGGGTTGTCACTAGATAAGGCTTCATAAATTAAAAGTTAACAAAGGCTTACCAATACTATAACTTGCAGCAAAACATCTCTGGGTAAAATTTTATAAAACTAATTAAAACTAGTTCCTCCCAACCAACTCATTTCGTTAAATTTATTTTATGTTTAGTTTTAATTGAAGCGTTTCAAGATTAAATTAATCAGATAAAATTTATTTTGTGTTGTATTTGTGCCTTATCTAGTGTGTTATGTAGTGTGTAATAAAACAGATTTATCTTTATATATTTTTTTTTCAGTTACATGTCCATATGAGAATAAAATAAGAAAAGCAGAAGAAAACCTGGCGCTCGTAGCTACGCCGATGACTCTGTTTGTCTGTTTTAGTTCTTAAACTTCACAAACAAAAGTATTAGTAATACTGGAGCTGTAAAGCACAATTAATATTTTAGAATAACAACTTTTTGTTGGCTAACAAGAGTTATGCACTTGGGAAAAAAATAGAAAAATATTTAATACCATAAACAAAATATCCTGCTAGGCAGTTGCGTTTTTGACCCACAACTTTGCCTATGACTTTGAACAATTGTAATTCGATAATACCACATGATAAATCAGGTTTAGGTGGCATCAGGCACAACATAAGTCCTATATTCCCTTAAAAAGCTACAAAAACAACATATGTTACGAGATATTCTCAAAAAACTTTAAATTCCGTGCAAAGTTGCAGCAGTTTACGGTACTTTAATCTGCAATCATGGACTGCAATAGCTAAGAATAGATGTCCATTGACTGATGACAGTGTAATTCAACGTTCTTCATTGAATATGATAATATAATCATAAATAAGAAATACATAAATAAACCATATATTGTGTGTACCGTGTACATAATGTTAGCCTAGAATTTGCCAATCACCCTAGTCAGCTGAATGTACTGTAAGTTACATTAATGACGCTAGTAAAGTGTTTGTTACCTGTCCTTGGACTTCCTGCCGCGGCTGCGGCTCCGCGAGCGCGTGCGGCTGCGGCGCTTCTCCTTGTGCCGGTCGCGGTCGCGGCTGCGGCTGCGCTCCCTGTCTTTGTCCCTGGAACACACACCCACACTTGATAAAACTTACATAACTTTATGGCCAATTGAGGTCATGCTAAAACATTTGACGCTGATAAGTCTTGTTATTATGAGGTCATTCTTCAGTTCTTTAATTAAAATCATCTTCTATTAAAGTCTTTAATAACAGGAGCATATAAAAAATATTCTCATTCATACAAATAAAGATTGTTCATTAAATATTTTTAAACCCTCCCAAAGCAAATAATATACTAGAAAATTTCCAATAGGAAAAACAATGTATATGGTGAGGTTGTAGCATCTAATTCTAGTGTATTGTTTCGTATAAGATAAACAATATGATTGGGTGGGCTATATGTTAGTAGTGATAGCTGGGGAATGACATACTTTATTTTTTATCATAGAAAAATGCATGGTTCCAATGGGATAGCACAATACTTAGGAAGAGAAAATTGTTGCATTTGAAGTCACTTACTTATTACACAAACTACCAAGGGAGGGTAGGAGATTGTTGCTTTTTTATTTTCAAACATAAGGGTGGGTGCGGTCAGGATGTTAGGTAAATGTGATATATTTATAATTCTCCATTTTTTTGCAAAATTTATTACCGATATATAGGTAAGCATAGTTCAAAGGGGTAAGGCTTTTGCTTATTTTCCCTAACAAGGAAAGTCGGTTTGGGGATGCAACAGTTACTAAAATTGTGCGAATGCATGCATGTAACGGAATCAAGTCAATTAAGTTGGTATTGCCTGAACCTAACCAGAGAAGCATGCAATACTCTATTTACACTTTAGGTCTCATCAGTGTTTTATAAAGACAAGAAGTTGCCACATGTAAAGTACTGCTTAGCTCTGTTTCACATTTTACAATATAAGATATCTTTTGCTCAGTTGTTACTGTAATATGTTACTTGCTATCAGCCCTCTTCGTTAAAATAATTAAATGTTGTATGTTAAAATTGTTGAAGGTTATAAATTTGCAGTTATGCTGTTTGTTAAGTTATTTTTTAAACACAGTTGAAACTGCGGTCACCGCTTGTTAAACATATATATTATCATAATACGATGTATTGTGACCTAAGAATTCTGAGGATTGTATAAATTATTCATGTATATGATACAGATGTGGTAATATAATATATGCATATACATTAAACCAAAATTATGATATAACAATAAAATTGTATCATGTAGTTTTTTTTAATATCCATTTCTCAATTCTGAAATGACCATGTTTATCAATGATAAGCATGGTCATTTATATAATAATGCCGATGTATATAATTGACTCCCTCACAAAATCAATCTTGGATCAAAAGGGCTCATAATTTGAAGTGTTTTAACATAATTGTTATTAAATTGAATGGAGTATCATCATGGTCAAGGAGAGGAGATTGAATATGTACAGCAGGTTTGTTTTGTCACTTTTAATGAACCCTATTCCAAAAATAAGCCTTAGCTTATAAGCTATCTTACTCTGCAAGGCCCCTATCTAGGCGAGGCTAGTGAGGTAATGATGACCATGATCATATAAATGTTTTTCATTCAGGAATTATTGATTATTTTTTGCTACCTAAATGGTTCAATGAGAAATTGATATATTCAGAAGATACAAGACTGGTTAGTGGCACCAATTAGGAAATGCTTATGTTCACCTCAACGGCTGTAAGCAGGATCGATGAATGGTTCTATGATTCGATTTTTAAGCCACTGCTCTGGAGTATAAACATGTTACATGAGCCAACGATGATTATCAAACTATACAAGCTTAAAATACCCTTGCAAGATTGAAGTAGCAAATGAGCATACAGTCCACCTGATGAGGCCTCTGTTCCCCATGGAAATCTATTAGGACAGGGGTTCTATTAGGTCAATCACAGATGCGTTACTACTTCTGAAGACTAAAATGGTCGCCTCATATGAAAGTGAGCCCAAGAGTCTCTACCTCTTGGATCTGTGGCGGTCGCGGTCGCGGTCGCGATCCCTGTCGCGGTCGCGGTCGCGGTTTCGGTCGCTCCTTTCGCGGTCGCGGTCCCGGTCCCGGTCTCGCTCGCGATCCCGGTCCTTGTCGCGGTCGCGGTCCCGGTCCCGCTCGCGGTCACGGCCCTTGTCGCGCTCCTTGTGCCGATCCCTGTCGCGCGACCGTGAGCGACTTCTGTCCCGATGTCGTGAGCTCATTGTGACTTACACTCCCACAAGAATTTACACAAAAATATCAAGATGTTTATAATCTATCAAGACGATTATATGCTAATTCGTTTATTTACGATAACTTTTTAATTATTATGACAATCAATAAATTAAACTTTTATTTGGAAATCGATGTATAGCACGAATTAATTACACACGCCATGACAAACAAAACTATTTCCATTTCATCACAACATGACAAGAACACGACCGAGAGACAAGAAGATGGATGGATGACGCACAGAAAACAAAATGGAGGATCGTAGATTATTAATATCGTTCGCCTGGCTTTGGCTTCTTGCTTTTCTGTCCAGCTTTATCATTTCATCTGGTAAATGTAGAATTGTCCGATTTTCACAAATAAAATATGATCATAAAGATATAAATGACATCTAGGAGTAGCCGTTCTTCAAAACAATTAATACTATAGGTTGATGAAACATGAAATGATGAAAACATTGTTATTCATGAAGAAACACCTCCCCCGATTCTATCTAGGGTTGGGGATTCTGGCCAGAAAGGATACATTATCAAAACGAATCAATATCCAAATAAAATATCATAAAAATAATATTAATGAGAATATTTATATTTTTTGCTTTGATTGTGCAATTTTGATGCAAGCAAAAAATAATATTCTTTCCATATCTTACCATAAGTAAATCATATCTCACCATATACCTTCCACTTAACATCTCTATAGAAATAGATCATTAGCGAAAATTTCAATTGTCTAGCTATCACGTATCATGGTTCTTGAGATACAGCCTGATGACTGTCAGACGGACATCGGTGCCTTATTAATAGGGTTCTGTTTTTACCCTTTAGGTACAGAACCCTAAAAATATGGCTATTTTAACAGCGATTCAATTTTTCAGCATTAGTTCGACATTCCTAATTAAATAAGTGTTTCTTAAGTTTGAATTAATGTTAAGTATATTTAAATCAAAATACACGCGCGCACGCTTTCATGCAAGTATCACTCCCTATACTATAAATATTAACTCATACGGTGAACACGTATTAATTTATAAATGTAGGGGTACCTGGGTAGTTTTTTTAATATTGGTTTTTAAATAAATAATGGCGCTATCTATGTCCGTCCAATATGCATTTATGTAAAGATCGTTTAATCAACTACATAATTCAATCATAAAATTGTGTATATTTTCTAAAACCACCACCACCCTGGAAAACTGTCCAAGGTACAAAAAAGCAGATGTACCTTAGACCGTGCCCATTTTAACTTGGACAGAGAACGTTCTAATAGAGATAAACAGTTTTATTAGATATAATTCTGTTGAAATATCTTTAATGATAATGATTTATTCATATTAGATCTTAAAATTAATAATTGCTGGTTTAAACGATATTTAAGTGAAATTATGTTTTATTTTTTTATATTGATTATTTTACTCACAAAAACGAATGTAAACCTTTTAATATTATTATTTTACTCATAAAAACGTATAAAATATTTCTTCGACAAAATGAGGTACATCGTAACTTGCGATTAAAGTTAGGATCTGACACTCATGCCTCCCAGTAGCTAGATATACTAAGATTAGATTATGATGCGATTCTCGCAAGCATGCAACACTTAACCATAGATTATATTATCTACCTATTACCTCCTACCTACCATAAATTACCTCTTTTACATTAATGTGGACAAATGATGTTTCAAATGCTACAGACAACGGTTGTTAAAAGCGCGAAATTTAAACAGAAAATGTGATTGTCCTACGTACAACACTGTCCAAGGTTCAACAGGTTCCCCTACCTACTCAAAATGAAACTAGTAATATTCTATTAAAAATGTTTCATGTGGGGGTCAACACTCACAAACTTATAACGCAGTTCTTAATAAGGATACTTAAGTAAATCGAATGCGGGTAAACCGATCTTATGTGACGCGTTAGTTGAATGACCCAATGTACCGCGTCATTAGGTCAGCCACCGCAAATAGGCTGAATTTGAGTACAGTTAACCGAATTGCCGTTTACATTGGTCGGTAACTGATGTGGAATATAGCCAAACCGACCTAATGTTAATGCCTCATAATTATAAATGGAAAAATATTGCTTATAATATAGTGTAGGGCTTCCATCATTACTAGGAATGTGTTAAATCCGTCTTATTCAGTAATCAGGAGAGAAATGAAACAATTTATAGAATAAACAAACATCAGTGCTTCTTCAATATATTTTAAAGATCAAAATACATTTCTTATAACTTTTAACAGTTTAATCATACCAAATTACAATTTTGAACAATATTATACCATTGCAATACAATTTAAGTCACTTAAAAAGAAATACAAAATGCTGCAAATAATAGACAGCTTATAGCTTACAAACCATAAAGTTGTAACCATTCATAATGCACAAAATTATGTTACTGCAGCCTCTTGAGCCCAGGATTGAGTACAGTGAGCGGCACCCTAACTACTAGGAAGCTGGCAGCAAAATAATTTTCAGTGGTTTTTATTGAACACAATGTTTAGCAAAATAAAAATGTAATGAACCAAGAAATAAAACTTAATTCTAATGCAATCATAAATCTCCTTATTGCTAAAATATTACTAGCACTTAATAGCTACAAGTTTAGTCCGGACCACCAGTCCAATGGTCATTCCACTGTCCACTTCACTACCTTATAGAAAACTATGTTTACTGATTGGGCGATGAATTTTACAATGCTGATATCTTAGCCGGGGTCAAATGCAATGTTGATGTGTGAAGATTACCTGGAGAAAGAAACTTATTAATATATATATCACAATATATTGAAGTTATATTACACAATCAATGACAAACAATTGCTTTTATAATTTAATGCAATAATATTTATTTGTATATTTCAATTTACACACATCTGTAAATTATCACTGAAAATGTGGCACTATATATAAGTCCAACCAAAGATTTACACGCAAAAAGTAAATATTTTAGTAAGTTTAAATGTTAATATTCCTTCCCAAACCATTACACAGAAGCACTACGCTACTATTAAAAGACAAAAGTGAAACAATGAAACATTCAACTGATTCAGAGTTATAAAATTTCTGTTTAAAATTTTACAAATTAAAATAAATAAATATCTAAATTATAATCAACAGTTTTCATAGCCAGAATAGTCATTGTTATTATCAACGTATTTCCGTCAAAGTTTCCGTCTTTATGCAACTTCAATTTTATAGATGTGTAGTAGAAAAAACATTCTATGTAACAATTTTTACTTGATATCTAAAAATATGTTATAGAAAATATTACAACATTTTAAAGAGTGGTTCTACCTAATGTAAATCACATACTTTTTCACTCTTGAGGAGATCACCTCATGTATAAGTCAGCCAGCACCCCCCTTTGCATTGTAATGCATATAAATAGTATAAAGCTAAAAATTAATAAACAAGAGATATCCATACCCAAATTAGACTGGAGCACCAGGTCCTCCCTTTTTCCCGATGAGAGATTTGTGAATGTGGGGAATGACACCACCACCAGCTATGGTGGCTTTTATCAAACTGTCCAGCTCTTCATCTCCTCTGATAGCCAGCTGCAAGTGCCGGGGGGTGATGCGCTTCACTTTGAGATCCTTTGACGCATTGCCCGCCAACTCCAACACCTGATTTAGAAATTTTACTTTTTTACAATTTATAAGACAGATAAGTCACACCAAAAATGTCATAATGAAAATAATAGCTGTTCCGGTGAATAATATGCTCTCTTTCAAATATTTTACAGTAGATATTTTCAAATAAATCTTTGCTGCAAATCACTGTTCCACTTCTTGGCAAAGATCTCCAAATAAGGGGAGCCTGGACCAAACTTACACCACCTCACTACTCTAATGGGAATACTTAATAAGAATGAATGTTTATAGGCATCATAATAATAATAAAGATAGAGTGCCTAAAAACTTGGTAGTTCATGTTACATTATAACATATGCATTTCCCGCCAAATTTTGTAATTAGCTTTACCTTCGCAATAGAAAATTATAAAACGCAAATATTAAGTTGAAAAAGTGTAACATAATTTGTTTATACATAATTTTATTAAGTTACGTATATACCTTTTCAAAATTGAATTGTAATTATATTCTATTTTGTTTAATAACCTTAAAAAACTGTTTCCCGCCAAAACATTTCATTCATAAATGGAGTTAAATGTTGTTTACAAATTTTGACCAAAGTGTAACACGAGAAAATACGGCTAAAATAAACACAAAATCAGCAAGCTTTCAACAAAACACGATATTTCCTAGCGTAATTATACTGTAAAACGCCGCCATGTTGCTAGGCGTCGCACAGCTTACCTCGGCGGTAAGATATTCCAGGATCGCCGCTGAATATACTGCTGCGGTAGCTCCAACACGCCCATGACTGGTTGTCCTATTTTTGAGATGTCTGTGAATTCTTCCTACTGGAAACTGAAAATAGTAATCATATTATTTATGCGCACTCATTGATTAATTCCCTTTACGAAGTTGGCCGCCGCCATACTAACGGGGGTCATGCGTATTATTCAATTTTATGAAATTGTATTTCGTAACGATTTCGTGAACATTAATAATTTGTAAAATCTTAAAATAAATTATAATAACTATTTAACATACCTGTAAGCCCGCCCTGGCTGATCTGGAAACTGCTTTCGCCTTGGCTTTGCCTGAATCTTTACCCGCTTTACCACCAGCCTAAAAATCGTGAAAATACCTATTAATTTTTGTCCAACCGAGTTGAAACTTCGCCAGGATGTACATCATATCATAATTCACCGAAATACACAATAAAATTGGCACAACACTGATTGGATTTCACGAAATCTTGCAAAACTCACCATTTTGAAACGTGTAACACACTACACCACTACAGTGAACAACCAACACAGGAAAGGCGCGAAGCCAAATCGACACAGACACAAAGATGGCAGCGCCGCGCCACGTACAGGTTAGCCAACTGCATATAACCGGAAGTGTCGTAAAACAAACACCGATATACACATAGCCAATCGGCGTACACCAAAATGGCGGGTGGCTATAGTGCTGCCAAGCCAAGCTGCGGCAGTATTTGTAAACAAGGGATAACGTTCCGTTTTGGCATAATCTTACTATACGCCCTTTTGGCGTTAGTTAGCTTTTTATTATAATGTAAATAAAATACTAAAATTTAATATTCCTATCTTAACTTTGAATAAAAGATTTAAAGTACAAAAAAATCCCCGTGGGATTAGACAACTTTGTGAATTATTAATTAGGTGCAGCCCTTACTATCTTTGATATGACAACTGACAAGTCGTACGTTACAATTTTAAATCAATCTTCAGTATATCACTGA
Source organism: Cecropterus lyciades (assembly GCA_002930495.1). Classification (NCBI taxonomy): domain Eukaryota; kingdom Metazoa; phylum Arthropoda; class Insecta; order Lepidoptera; family Hesperiidae; genus Cecropterus; species Cecropterus lyciades. Next base: position 936,578 of record MOOZ01000409.1, on the reverse strand, counting down.
TTTTGTAATTTGATTGAATAACAATTGATCCTAGCGACTGATACTTATTTAATGAAACATTTAGGTAGTCAGGGAACTTCGTTATTTCTGTTTAATCACACGCTTTCAATGAAAAGGCTACGCCATTAAATCCATAAATTTAAGTTTCTCCCATCACCTTCATTAATAAAGCAGTATTTAACTATTTAGCTAACGAATTGATGATGATGAAGTAAAAGGGCAGAGAATTAAACCAGCCTTTTGCTTCGAATTTTGAAGTTTCATATTCGAATTAGGTACCACGTGATATAAAGATCGTGAAAACTTGGCCAATGTGGTGGATAAGGTTGTCAGTTGTTCAGTTTTCGATTGGACGATTTATTTATACTAAAATTTCTCTAACACTCGTAATGTTGTGCAGCGTCTCTGCCTTTGTAGAAGGTATATTCATTCAGATGTCTCTCTGGCCGGAGATCGGACCCGGCACCCATCGCATGTCAGACCGGTATGTGTTACGCGTGTCGTCAAATTATCTTTTAAGTTAGCTATATTGACATTGTTAATTATTTGATATAATTGGTAAAATAATAAAAAGATACTTGAATTTTGGTAAGTATTTTTAAAAGTTTCCAAGAAGTTGATTATAAGTAAAAGGTGAATGAGAGAAAATTGTCCGGATTTTTCCACCTACACATCAGGCAACCCTAGTATTGGATTAGATTTAAACCATTCTCATACGAGTCCAGCAGTGTGGGATTAAAAGGTGAAGGTCAAAGATAGTGATGAAGGATGCAGGTGGTCACTAACTTTATGTTCTAGTGCCCATAAATTCATTGTAGGCTTAAACACGACCATAAAATGGTAGGGATGAAATTGGTCACTACTCTACACACGTGGCTGCCAGTGAGTACTTAACCGACCGCTCGTTGATCCGAGATGCCACTGATACTCTCAAAATAGTAAAAAAAATAGGCATTGGCAATTACTACCGTGTCACCTACCCAGAGACGAAAAAGACCTGGGTTAAAAAGTTATTGATACACTGTTATGAAATAAGCCACATGAACGTAATGCATCAGTTGATTTGAGAAACTTTTTAAAAATGGATTTTGAGTGTTTTGAAGAGCTCATTAATAAAGAAATCAGTCCCGATTTCGCTACACACGTGCCGACAACGGTCCCTAGAAGATAATCGTCCCCAAAATTGAAAGCTTGCTGGAAGCGATTTGGGAGTTAGTGTCAACAATAAAATTCGGGTTACGATTTGCTTATACACAAGGCGATTTATGGTACGATCTAGGTAGTGTCCGACCGAAGCTTCGGCTTCGGCCACCTTCAGCCAAAAAAATCACCTTTGGCAAAAACTTCGGCTTCGGCCAAAATGGGCCGAAGTTTTAGGCGAAGCCGAAGGTTCTAGCAAATGCCTAAATTAAACGAATTATAACGAATATACGATATCGCGATGGGGATGGTCAGCACAAGGGTAAGTGAAAGAACCATTGTAGGCTTGTGTCGCTTATTGTGTATGAAATTTACATTATTCGAGCTGTTATCATTTTAAAAAAGTAGCAAAGGCATTTTAATCAGCTCTAGAAGTTATTTATATCCGATCAACATAGTTCTTTATGTACAAAAACAAAAATCGTTTAAATAAAACTCGTTAAAAAAACAGTTTTAGCTAATTTATAATTATTGAATTGGCTTTCAATCGAACGATAGATCTAGGGTCTTCCATACCACTCCCCCGATATTGGGGAAGCCACTGATTTTAGGGTCGTGAGTAGGCCATTTAAATGTGCAGTTTTATTACCTATAGATTCTCTTAGAATGCTAGAGTACTTTGGATCTTTTAAAGAGTCAAATAATAGTTTAATATACGTAGTCTTCCATCTTTAAATAGACATTACATAGTTGCAAAATTACTTCTCCATTGTATTATCGCATAAACACAGATTATAGAAGAAACTACCAAAACTACGTTTGTCACTGCCCGCGGCAAATCGTAATATTTATTTTGTTTATTATTAATAACTAATTTAAGTATTATTAGTTGCCCTTCGCAGCGGTCGAAATTCAACCGTAATTAAATTAATATTTTTTCTACTACAAAGTTTTTTTAAGTATTTTCCTCCGTGCATTAAATTTTCATTCTTTTTTAAATTATTAATTAAGTAAGCTGTATTTAAAAACGATAACGCGTTATTTGTCATGCACATCTGACATATAACAATGTCAGCAAGAAAGTCAGCATGTAACAAATACGTGTGTTTGTGTGTGTCAAATGCATGGTAGTGTGTGTAATGTTTTATTTATTGATTAAATGTACTTTATAAGCATTAATTTGTTTATTGATATTGGGTACATGTAAACTATAAGTGTTCCAAATTTCATACTCCTCCGTCCGCACAATTTTTGTAAAAAGGGGTCTAAAGTTGCTTTACGTATTAATATATCGATAGTCTTCGATCAAATATGAACATATTATAGTAGTCACTTTTTTATAAATATTGCTTTATTATACTAAGAAGCAAGTATCATTTGTAGCCAAGGGCTTAGCCAGGATTCTCTATAGGAGGGGGGGGGAGGTATCTCATATTAGTAGTGGAAGTAAAAATTTACAAATAAAAGACAAGAAATAGAATTAATTGAGGAGAAATCTGCGGTGTTCTTCACATAATCTTTAAAATTTCTCATACGTCAACTTTTTGAAAGGAATAGATGTTTTTTTTTTATCTGTGATAGGTGCAGTGAAATAGTAATTTATAAATAAATAATTATAGTGAACAAACATCGTAGGTGTTTAGGGTCTTAAACTTTGTATTTAACTAAGCCAACAAGAGTGTCATTATATTTTGTCATATAATTAAAGCAAATTCCAGTAATCTATAAAATGATTAATAGGACCGGTAAAGTAAAACAATAAATATATTTATTTTAACTAAAATATTTATTCAATATTTGGTTGCATGATCACAGTTATGCCATATACAAAATTAATTTTAGTACCAAATCACTCTTGACGTCTAAAAGATATTTATTTTTAAGTTACAATAATAGTGATAATAAGCAATTATGTATATGTTATATTTTGACCGAGCTGAAATATCCGATTGAAAAATCTGGGATCACTAAAATTCAGTTCTAAGAATTAAATTATAGTGAAGCTTTTAGTATAAAAATAAATCTATGTTAGGTTTATCTAAATAAAATTGTTCGCTATTCTTATAATAAAATTGTAAGAAGTATTTAATTTGCGGCGACGGGCCTACGCAGCGTCGTCCACGAGCTCATCGCAGCGGTCCTCCAGGTCGTACTGAAACGAACAAGCTTATTTAATACCATGTATTTGTAAGCGGTTGTTGTATTATTCCATTTACATGTATTCTTTTTGTCATAATATTTTTTTCGTCTTCTCTAATGGTATCGGGGCCTATGTCGTAATTGTTGTATCGTAATGCAAAAGTTAAATAGTGGTAGTTATTCGTTTTCATGAAAATAAAGCGTGATTTAGAATCGGCGCCATCTTTTCGTGTGTGTATATGACGGCACAGTGTGAGTTTGAGTCATCCGGGGCGGTAATTTGCCGTTTCCTTATACATATTTAGGTATAGTGACCGAACACGTCGAAACGTCGCGAAGTCTCAATACTGAAATGAACCAAAATCGCCGAAAGTAGTAGGTACCATTTAACATTTTGTCGTCTCATAAACGCGCCATCCCAAGATCGCGTCGCGACAATGAGAATCTGAAAAGTTCGTAAGGAAATACACGTAATATAAGACAGAGCGGCACCTCGTCGAGCTGCAGACAGGCGCCCCACTCGTTGAGCGTGATGCGGTGGTCGCTGTCGGCGTCGCAGCGGTCGAGGAAGGGCGCGATGCAGTGCTCCAGCGCCATCAGCGGCGCGCGGATGGGGAACAGCTCGTGCCGCGACACGAACCTGCGCACACGATCTTATACATTTATGCTCACCGTTTTGACCGACTTCTAAAAAGGTCGAGGTGAGAATGTCCTGTACTGTGTACGTAAGAAACCAACATGTATTTCAATATTTTTTTGCGTTTTATGGCAAATAAGTCGGTTTCTATTTTTGTTATTTTTTTTTCTTTAAATATAACTTGTATTTTCACTCATGTGTTACTGATTGAATCGAAGTTTACGTTTTTTATTTGTATGCTAATATAAAATAATTATTTTATTAATAGGTACATATTATGTTATATAGGTTTGTTTTTTTTTTCAATGTATGTTCCTTTTTTTATATTATTCCCGTTTGAAATTTAAAAGGAGGAAAGATGATTTATGTATGAATTGCATTTGTTTCTTTTAAATATCACCAACTCCGAATTAAATAAAAACTACTAGCTTACTACCACTAAAAACACTTTAAAAGGCCCTTATGCTCTCACATATTTCGTACATGCGGCGGAACCCAGGTACGAATTGGTCTTTGGACATAAACCACCTCATAATTAATTCTTTTAAGAAATATTTTGCTTCAAAAACTAATTAATAGATATTTATTTAAATTAAAGATTTATAACTCGACAACTACTTAATGCATGCTGTGTTTGCCTTTAAAAGGTATACACGTACTTGTTCTGTAATGGCTTAGGATACATATTGTGATGTAACTGCATGTGATAAAACCGTTGGCAAACTTAATAAATAAATAAAAAAAAAAATGTATGCAGAGGTGCTATAGATGATTAGAGTCAAGTTAGTTGTGAAATATTTCCACGGTTTCTACTAGTTCCTCGGTACGTACCCACGTGGGCCTATACATTATCACTACTCTGAGGTGACCAGCGTTACCTTTGCTTTCTTCAACACTATACATTTATACTTACTACAGTTGCTAGATATGCCGTTTTAATTATAGAGATTTAACATTTCTACTTTATTGAGTCTAAGGTTTGTTTCTTGACACAAGTCTATTAAGATACTCTATTTTATCTGTATCTTTAAGTGTATAATAATATTATTCCAGTATAAAATATTCTTAATGTTAGTCCCTTAGTTATTCTCATTATTGTCTGATTATAAATAATTGTAGTTCACAAATCGAGCTGTTTTCTTCGAAATCTTATGATTGTAATTAAAAACTAAGTCGTTAAGGCGAAATTAACAGAATTTGCTGTAACACCTGGTCACTGTACGTTGATTCACGGAACCGCATTACTTGAGGTGTAAGCAGTTACGTAAACGAATATCTGAGTAGAGTTTTTAGAACTGAAATTAAATTTTATAGCATAATTTTAATCCAGAGAAAGGAGATGATTAGTATAGAAAATGAGCATGTTGTGCAGTGGCATAATATTTATTAGTGTGGTTTCGAAGGTGGTAGAACTCCTTGTGGTTCGACTCCGGAGGCACCACCGCCACACCTATTTCTGCCTAATAACAGCAGTGTTATGCGCTGTTGTGTTCTGGTTTGAAGGGTGTGGTAAGGGAGACATACTTTTTCGAGGCATTCCATCTTAGTCCTCAGGGTGGCAATGCATCTGTGACTAACCCTAGGTGAGACTTTGATCTTACCTAGGGTTGATTACAGATGTCTATGGGCGGCAGTAGGCACTTACCATCAAGTGGGCTGCATGCTCGTTTGCTACTTTCATACTATAAAAAAATCTTGAATAGCACCACTCGCTCTATAGTCTCGATGTCGTAGAAAGCTTCTAAGGTTTATAATGTGGGTAAAGGGATGAACCTCTATAAAACATCCCTTTGGCCATAACTATGTGTATTCGGGAAGGGTCATTGGAACTACATATCGTTTATTTATAATGTAGAAGTAGCAAACTAACATACAGATAACCTGTCGAGAAGTGGCCATTGTCAACCATGGACATCTGTAATCAATCTCAGATAACAATCTTACCCGAGCTCGGTCACAGATGTATTTTCACAAGATTAAGTGGGAGTGCCTCGGATAAGCATTACTCCCATAACACACGGCGCAACGTTTCTAGGGTCCGGTGGTGATACTTGTCGTCGGCGTGTGCACTGAGACGGAACGTCTCCCTTATCACACTCCTCAAAGCGGAGCGAGTGAAACCTCAGACGAGCGTATCTGTTGGCACAGCGTACCTGTCGTTGTCGTGCGCGTCGAGGTCGCACCACTTCCAGACGGCGGCGTTGGTCCAGCGGCGCGTGAGGTTGGCCTCGGCCTCGCGCTCCATGCGCGCGAAGTGCGGCGACAGCTCGCGGCGCTCCGCCATGTCGCGCATCACGTTGAACAGCCAGTCGCGCATGCGCCGCGGGAAGTCCGACATCTCGCTCTCCGAACACTCCTGCGCAGGCGCATACGCGACTCTCGATGTTTGTACTTTTTTATAAGCCTAACGGTCGGGTAGATGATGGCAAGCTACCTTATAGAAAATAGTCATCGTCGCTTATGACCAGCTTTTTTTGCACACTTTTTTACGAGGTATTTTCTACGCTCATTATTATTGAACTCTTAATAATATAAAAATGATAATGTCGTGTAGTCGGTCAACAGAACCAAAGTCAATGGAGCCGCAATAAAAGTTAATACTTAATTTTTTTTTCTTTTTCCCATCCAAATGCAAAAGTATATTTCCATCATTACGAATACAAGGGTACCATATTTTAAGGATAAAAAGGCGAGTCGACATTTACAAAGAGGCACCCATCATAAACTAAGTATTCATCGCAACATAAAAGCCTTATAAATAATGCATGGTTCGACGAGTGACAATCGCGGATGTGATCAGTTTACCGGCATCTCCCTGCAGGCGCCGTAGTACTCGATCTGCACGTGGTGGTACTGCGCGCCGCGGCACAGCTCCGAGCCGTCCAGACACAGGCAGCGCTGCCGGTACACCTCGCAGTCCGACGTCCACGTCTCGTTGTCGTGGGTGCACACCTGCGACCGCACCACTCGTATTTACCACTTCTAAAATTACTCCGATTTCTGTTACATCCGACTTCGCACATAACTCAAGGCTGACGCCTGTAACGCTAAGTGATTGAAGATTAAAGTGAATGTTCGTGGCTCTAAGGTAACTATCCTACTATTGCGCACGAGTCTTTTCTGAAAGGGAAAACGGTGTAGCCCATAGTTCATCACGCGTTGATTTATAGCTTTACTTAATGACGAATACAAGCAAATAAATCATTCTAGAGACTTAGTAGTAACATGTTTAAACAAAAAAATGAATGACTTTGATATAGGTGTATAAATATCCTTGACATGTAAGTTATTTCACGCACGCGGGTGAGACAGGCATGCGGAGAAAAACCAGTGTAACAAGAAAATACCTTCAATTAGGAACCTAATTAATATATATTAATTCGGTTCCTAATTGAAGGCATTTTCTTGTATACATTTTCTTAAATACGTACTAGATAAATACGTACTAAATATATACGTAGAGTTGACATCTAACTCAAACTCCGATACCATTATCAAACTTTGAAACGAAACTTTCAAAAGATTAAACAACAAAAAACCATGTCAATTTAAATCAAACGCAACATCTAGTTATTCGGAACAATAATATAGTATAGAATAGTTAACAATTCATGCAACTATAATGACTATGTTGCCATATTTGTAACTTATTTAGAAGGTTAAGGTGAGGCAGAATGAATATATTTGGACTGGGGAGGTATCACCACGCTTATTTCTAGCAAGAAGCAGTTCCTGCGATTCGGTGGAAGGGTGTGGTTGCCGGCTCACTTTCATATGAGGCGACAATCAGAGTCTTCGGGAGTAGCAACGCATCTGCGATTGACTTCAGATAGATCACCCGTTTTGTATGAAGTCGCTTACAGATGTCCCGCTTGCAGATGTCTCGGGCGGCAGCGACCACTCACCATCGGGTGGACCGCACTGACACGCTACATCAACCTGAATAAAAGAACTACAGTTGCAAGAAACTTTCATTTAAATAAATTTGAATATTCAGAAAATAGTCATGAGGAAGGTGAGAAAAAATAAAGCGTGATCCGGACCTTGCGCCTGGAGTCAGTTTCGTAGGGGCACTCCTTGATGCAGTTGCAGACGGCGTCCCCGTGCTCGTCGATCTCGCACACGCGGCCCGCGCTGCAGTGCACCTTCAGGCACGGATCTGACACGGAATGGATATTGACCAGTCTACGGCAGAAACACCTTTTATTCTCCGTACAGTTTTATTCTCTACGTTGAAAAGAAGATCGTATAAAAACAGAACGATAGGTAAAATGTATATACGGATAAACTGCTTACGAAGAAAAAACTACACACCCGCTGAATTTCTTGCCGGATATACTCACGTAGTTGATGTCTTGTTTCGATTCGATGGTAGGGTACGAAACAATATTGTAATTGAAAATTTGTAAGTGCCTCCTTAGGTCTATACAAAATAAATTAATTTTAATTAATATATTGTATGATTTGTAAGCGATACCGGTTCTTCCTTATTCCAACTTAGAAGAAATTCTACTCAAAGCCTTGAGGAATAACTTGCGATCCTTGTACAAATATGTATGTCGTGTGACGTTCTATGTAGATATCGGTATAGAACGTGCTAAACGACAATAACATTTGAATGATAACAATAAAGATCCCCAATGTTTGTTATGACACTATTAGTTCTTACCGTCTAAGAAATCATTTTCAGCGCCCTCTTCATTATTCTCATTTAAAATTTCATTAACGCGAGCTTTTTCTGCTTCCTGAAATAAAACATACAGATATTAGAAAATCGGTCGATGATTTTTATTTTAAGTAGGCTAAGAGTAACTTTGCGTACAAAACTTATCTAAGATTCAATCATCGATGGAAGAAAAAAGAAAAAGTTATCATAGGAAATATATAATTTAGCATAGAAAATAACTATTAGGTATAACGAAAAAGCCAAAGCCCCGCTATTGCTCAGTAGATCTTAATCGGTCTGCAAAATAAATCAACGTCGTATGTAGTCGGGACTTATGAGTGCTTCCGACGGCTTTACTATAAAATTGCTGCCATAAACTAACAGAAGTACATTTTTATTTGCTTGAAGTTCTCTGGTAGTAGTCGTGTTTCGATCCCATGGCAATGTAAGAATCCACCAGTTCTTTGAAGTCTACTGCTGGACATAGGCCTGAAGACATTGCTACCCATCTCCTGGAATTTGTCCCTGAGGGACCTCCTACAACATCCATGGGAAGAGAGGGAGTGATGATATTCACGACCGACATAACACAGCTCCAGTTCGAAGTTACGTATGCAGTGCTGGCCCGTAGCTAGTTTTAGAATGAAGCCAGATTCAATTATGGCGTCCCCTTGCCCGTTCCTATAGTACCAGTTTCGTACACGTGCAAGCATGCTACAGGACGTCTCAAGTTTTTACTCAATTTTTTATGAAGCTATTTCTTAGTCCTCGGGAGTAGCAACGCATCAGAGATTGACTTCAAATAGAACCCCTGTTCTCTATGAAGTATACAGGCAGCAGTGACCAGGTACTCCACCTTTGCTATTTTAATTTTAAAGTAAAGCGGTTAATAAAATCGACAAATAAAAAAAGATATTTTTAATTTGTCGATTTTATTAACCACTGAGGCGCCCTCTAAGACTTGGCGCATAGAGCGGTCGCTTCGTTCGCCGTTCACAATGTAACCTGGTATCGCTTCTCGTCGAGGCGCTCGGCCATCGCCATCTCGAGGTGTTCGTCGGCGACGTGCGCGGGCGGGAAGAGCCGCGCCGCCGCCAGCATGGCCGGCTCCGTCGTCGTCGTCACGCGCAGGCGGCGGTGCCGACGACGCTGTACATCACGACCTCAGCTTAATGTTTATTAATCCAAACATATTTGAAAGCACGCGGAAAATACGACACATAAAAAAATATGGGACCTATGCATGAGTCGTGATGTGAGTAGGTATTGACAAAATTTAGAAACATCTAAATTTTGTCAAAAAAATAAATAAAAAAAAACATCTTTTTTTTTATTTATTTTTTTAATTTTTGAGAGTGATGAAACTCTTTGTGGTTCGACTCCGGAACCATGCCACACCTATTTCTGCCTAATAATAGCAGTGTTATGCGCTGTTTTGTTCTGGTCTGAAGGGTATGGTAAGGGAGATATACTTATCGGAGGGATTCCAATTTAGTCCTCAGGGGTAGCAACGTACCTGTGGCTAACCGTAGGTAAGACCTGATCTTACCTTGAGTTGATTACAGGTGTCCAGGGGCGGCAGTGGCCACTTGTCATCGGGTGGACTGTGTGCTCGTTTGCTACTTCCATATTATACAAAAAATACCAAGTAACACTAATCACAGTAAAAATGGTACCGACTAGTCTAAGCATTTATTTTGTCAGTTTGTAATCAATTTGTGTAAATTGTGAAATTGGTATGCATTATTTGTAGGATTTGTGATGAAACACAAAACATTGTTACGCTATCCATATTAACATATTTCCAACTTATAAGCTTATGAATTCAAATTTAAACTAAAACCCCTTTGTAAGTATACGATTCAAGTACATGGAGTAATTCCATAATGGAATTAAATATTTAACAACCTACAGTGTATAAACTCGTTGTTAATTACAAAATCATTAAATCCGTTAGAAATAATAACTACACTAGATAAGTGCACTAGATTTACCATTCAAATATGGTATATTGATGATTTCTAAGTTCTGAGATAAGTTAGTATCACATCACTTAAAGGTAATATTTTTAACACAAATCCAATATCGCAGAGTTGCATGTAATAGTAGTATCAACCAAAAATACACTATCAGCTAAATTACACAATTGAATAGGCCTATCATTAATAATTAAAACAAAATAAGTCTCCAATTACTTTGCAAGGTGTCGTATCACAAATACGTATTCAAATTTTCAATTCGAATACTAAACTTAAGTAAACTAGACTTTAACTTATATTTTAAGAGCATGTAGGGTCGTAATCCAGTCGGTTAACTCATATTTGATTAAATTTAAACTTCAACAAGTTGAATTAGTATTTTTGCTTTCAATTTTTTCAAGATAGATATTTCTCATGTTTATTGTCCATTGTAAATGCTATAATAATCAACAATGGTGTACAACAATCGAACATACAAGATCATCATAATCAATGACAGAAACAATAAAAATATATTTATAAAGAAATTTCAATAAGATAGGACTAAATATCATCACATTCTCACCACCGCCTCTGTGGAGCACACCACCACGGCCAGCACGGCCAGCACCAGCAAATTGCCCCTCATCTTCACCACCCGTCTGTAACAAGTTATATTGAAATGAAATGAAATGTCTTTATTTTGCATAGGCCTACGGGGCACTTACAAATTGTCATTTACAATATTTTCATACACTACCACCGGTACGGAAAATGACCTCAACTGGGAAGATCCGGCAAGAAGCTCAGCGGGTTTGTCTTTTTTCTTTGGAATACTTTTTTTTAATCATCTTGTTTATTAGATACATGGGCAATAAAAGCTAGCTCCAGTATGTTGCCTTACATTTGACTAAACAGAGACTTGTTTGGCAAGACTTGTTTACGCTACACTTTGACAATTAACCATTGAAATATATGTTATTGATCAGTCCCAAGCTGCCTTGTCTTCTATGTATTCAGAAATTTTATGATATGCCTTGCGGCAAATTTTGGTCTTAATTAATGTTTTGAATTTACTTATT
>MOOZ01000409.1:891194-906893 GCA_002930495.1 Cecropterus lyciades | reverse complement strand
CACACCGTCACCGAAACAAATGTATTCCTTGCTTACCGATTATGTTACTTGACACCGGACTCGTGTTTAAAACATCAAACATTGAGATATGAGTTAAACATCGAAAATTGAAGGCGTAAATGGGCTAAACCAATGGTATAAAAACTATGAAATTATTGTAATTTCAAGTGACTTCATTAGTAATTAATTTCAAGTGACTTAATTTCAAGTGGTTTAATAAAAATGAGAATTAAAAAAACATTTCCTATAAATTAGATATTTTATTTATTTTTTTATTACTTGGTAAAATTTATCTTTTATTATTAAAAGTATCAACAAACGTATCAACATTGCAAACTATAAATATTATTTAAATATCACGCTTTTATAAATATAACTTTTTTATGAACTTGGTTAATATTAGGTCTTCACCTATAAAATTGCCGATCTGTCGTACTGTCCATTTCAATTCAAAATATTTTTTTGGCTGATAATTCTTATATCAATTTTATTTCATCACAAAAACATGGGATGCTTTTTTTCTAAAATCGTCATTGTTTAATAATAGGCTTTTGGATTTCTGAACCGCATTGTTACTTGTGACGAGAAATGGTTCCTGTTCGGCAATCGCAAACGCTCAGCGAGTTGGTTGGACTCTGGTTCAACACCCAAACAATGCCACGCGGGTGTATTTCATCACAGCTTCTTACCAAACGGGATGAGCATTACTGCAGATGTGTACTGTGACGAACTGAACAAAATGATGGAGAAGATCGCACGTCCAGCTTTGGTCAATCGTTCGGCTCCACTGCTCCTGCACGACAAAGCGCGACCTCATACTGCATAGCAGACGGTCTCCAAGCTACAAGAGCTGGGGTTGAAAGTTCTCCGTCATCCGCCGTACTCACCAGATCTTGCGCCTACAGACTTCCACTATCCAGAATTTGGATAACTTCTTGGTGGGACAAAAAAATGATATCCGAGAGGCAGTACAAAATGCGTTTGAAGAATTTGTTGCTTCCCGTCCAGATTTCTTTAAGAATTTTTTATTTCTATTAATCAACGCTTATTGATGCCCAATAAGCGTTGATTAATAGAAATAAAAAATTAAGAAAAAATACGCTTCATTTATTTGCCGAAATGCGGCAATTTTATAGGCAAAACCTATTAATAATTATTAAATTTAAATATTATTATTATTATTACAAAAATATAATTATTAACCCACATTTGGTTTTTTATTACCAATTCCTTTGCAAATTTCTTATACTTTCAAATTTCGTTATCCAGACCAATTTATTAAATCAATATTATATATAAACACACAAAAAAACAATAACAAGAATAATGTTTAAAGCATAATTTACAAATCGATCAAATATATTATGTACGTGGGATATAAAATACTAACCGGGCTGCGGCTGCGGCGGAGGCGTCGGCTCGCGCTCGGGCTCCGGCTCCTGTGTCTGCTCGGGCATCGGCGCCGGCTCGGGCTCCAGCTCGCGCTCGCTCGGCAGAACCGTGCCCCCGGACACCGTGGTCGCTGCAAACAATCACATATAATTGAATGTCAAACATTCATTCGCTTGGGAGTAAGAGATTCGTATGCATTAAAATAAATGGCATGACGTTTTCTCATGATGTCACGCCTTTTATCTGTCAAACTTCTCGACTCTCTGGCGTGTGCGTGTCTCGTAAACTATACACTCTGATTCTGTGTGTGAGTGTTGTACATGTTTATAAAAATGAAATGACTTTTATTTATTTTATCATGCGTTTTTTTAAAAATTAATGTGCATGCTTATTTGTTTAATTAGCATTCATTTAGATGTTTTACATTTGTTAGATTATTTTTTCTTAAATTTAGAAATTGCTCTATATTTATTGTTTATTGATGCATTTTTCATAATCTTCACTGGACAAAATCTCACAAAATATTCACTGGACACAAGCACTTTATAGGTAAGAATATGATCTTATTGCTACCATTTGTGACATTGTGTTCTAAAAATCAAAGCAACATAATCTATCAAACTATTAATATATGGTTTGATATGCGAATTAATAGAATAGAAGAGTAGGTAAATAAACAAAGTAATCTGTGAAACTGTTAATGAATCGTTTGGGAAGAGAAGTTAACGATTAGAAGAGTCAGTTCAGTTCAGTCACCCTGCAGCGCAGCGACGATGTCATGCGGCGGCGGGTGTCCGTTGAGGTGCGGCGGCGCGAGCGGCGCGGCGAGCGGCGCGGGCGGCGACACGAGCGGCGCGTGCGGCGGCGCGGGCGGCGCGGGGAACGCCGCGAACCCGCCCGGGAAGTACCCCGCGCTCACCGGCTCCTCCTCCTCGCCCTCCGACCGCCCCGACCCGGAGCCCTCCTCGTCCGAGAACACTATGTCCTGTACAAACACGCAACATTTGTTCGTTACCTCTTTGGGAAACAAAAACACAGAAAATACTTTATATGAATTATTCTTATAAATAAACACTGTTGCCACCGTTAAGTGTTACAAAAAATAAAAACGGGACGAAATAGTACAATGAGATGATAAATAAAAAACAATCAAATATCAAATAATAAAATCTAAAAACAAGAACCATCTAATCAAGATCACGTATTATTTGTCGTACATTCCCCTTATAGACACCGATCGAACTAATGAAAGGGTCATAATAATTACCTCACAGATATCAAAATGTGTTGCTGGTGTACTTACTAAACTAAACTTAGTTTTACGAAAAGTGTAAAAAAAACAACATGTACTTTTTGACTATCTTATCAGCTTATCACTGCATGCATAGAAGCAAGGAAAATGTACATTTCGTCGCTTAAGTTCTATAACCGCGTAAGTCATTTTTGGTATTTTTTTGGAGAGACAAAAACCGATTAATTTTACATAGACGCAACTAAAGTTCAATTTTGTACTTTTAATTTTCCATAATTTAAAGATATTTTTGTGTCGTACCTTGATTTTGTTTGTACGAAACGTCGCGTATTTCGATTCCAATGACGATGATTTTCAAAATGTCATAACCGCCAAAAAATTAATTTAAACGACGATTTGTTATATTTCTTTCTTTCTTTCTAATTACAAAAATATACTTGACGAATAGATAATCACTTTACTTTGAGAAGTCGGTTAAAAACAATAAATTACGCTTCAAAATTATTGGCATCATCTATACCAGCTTTTTTCAAACTTTTTGGTGGCACCCAATGAACACTTCATATGTGAAAATATTTCACCGTCATAGTTTCCAAACCTGTATGTTATCATTACATTTTCTTATCTTATAAATTTCATATTGTTTTCTTTTATTAAGGCCTTGTTAGACCCTGAATGACACAGCAGTTCGAGCGTACCTGATAACGAAAGATGTCATTGTGCACATAGTACTTCTTGGGCGACTGCGCGGCGAGCACGAACGTCTGCGTGAAGCGGCGCATGGGCGCGCCGCCGTTGGACAGCTCGCCCGTCACCTGCACCACCACGCCGTTGCCCAGCGTCGCCTGCGAGTCCACCTAAAGGCGAACACCAGACATTTCTTGATATTCATAGTACCATACCAAACTGGCCTTTGAAGAACATGTATCATAATAACATAACGATGTGTAATAATATAGTAATGGATGGATAAGTAGGAATGGATAAGTAGGATAAGGATGAATAGTAGGAATGAAAATGTGAGGACTAGATAAACTTAGAACCACTAGACAATGAAGTTACTAGATTTGTAGTCATCATCGAAGTTAGTAGATGAGTAGTAATCATTGTATTTACTAACACTAGATTTAAGTACTGACACATGGATCTATGTAAACTAATAGAAATAAATTAAATTAATTTGTCGACTGTGTGGAGGCTGCACAAGCAGTCCTCTTTGCAGGAGAGCATTGTTTAATGATATTTTCGTCAGTGTACTAAAAAACATGTTTTGAGCGTAGATCCGGTGCGTCCCAGTTAGGGATGTAACTGGCTGCGTTGACAACTAGCTGTTGCGTTCACTACAGTTGTATGAAAATAGCTTTTGGTAAGTTGCTTCATATATTGAGCGATGGGAGGTAACTCAAGATCTCTATGGATGTCTACATAGCGAGGAGACATAGCATACATGTAGACCAGGCGCAGCCCGTGACTATGCGTAGGATATTGATTCTGGCCCCACTACTTCTTTTAAGAATTATATCGTTGCTGATAATTATGTAGTGGCTTTATAGACCTTTACAGCTTAATAAAGTTTCAGTAGCGAGCATAAAGCTCAGCTGGGACAAGACTATGAATGGAGGGATATGAATGTGGTCGTGGGTACCAGTTTCCTAAGTTTTCGCTACCCCACTGACCTCGCTCTTGCTTTTTTATAGGCTCACGGCAAACTCCCAAGGCACAGTTACGTCAAGAGAGGGGCGGAAAGCGAATGTTGTGATCTCTCGTATGTATGTCCACTATCAAAACTAGATAGCGTTGTATCCTAATATTTTAAGATAACTAAGTGGCGTTGCTCGACCACGCCTAGACATTGAACAAAATATATGACCAGATATAGATATGTTTCTAATTAAATAATTAAAATTACACATATAATACGATTGTAAAAACAGATACACCCATTCCATACCTGGCTAATCTTAGCATGGCAGTCGCGGAAGTTGAGCTGCTGGATGCGGTTGTGGATCTGCTTCTGTCCGACCACGGGCAGCGTCTCGCGGTTCGGCGCGTCCAGCCCGCCGTGCACGAACGACGAGTAGTTGTTGTAGAATCTGAAACATTTCACACATACTGCATTCGAATTCGAATATTAATGAATACTACATCATATAGAGAGGAAAGATTTGTTTCCACTTGAACAAATGAAATGGGTCCTACATGAATTGGACTATCCAGACAAACTATTTAAAACCTGTCTATCTGTATTTTCACAATTTTCTTGTTTAATTAGTTATCGAAATAAGGAATCGAATAAGGTCTCATTTTATCTTTATTACAAATGAAAATAAAAAGAAATTTTGCACACAGGACATTATTACCACTGAACAGATTCCACAACAATTAAATGCTAAATAATGTTTTAAGTTTGTAGAGTCAATGACGACGAGTGGCGGCTGTTATAAAATCAAAAGGTGGACTGACCATTATATTGATAATTGTTCATAAATAAATGATTTTAGTTATGATCCATGTTAATTTTTATTATCTAAGTCAATATTAACCTCAGACTAAAAGTTTTGTAGGATGCCTACTACTTTTGCTCGTGGCTGTACTAGTTTTAGTTCAGCCACGAGCGTTGATTTATAATTATAAAAAAATAAATTACAAAAATAGCTCTTATTAACATAAAAGCGACCAAGTGGGTGTCGGGCCATGTATAATGAATGGTCCTGTAGTCGAGATGAACATTCATCACCATCGCGCCTTAAGTGTTTTTTGTAAAATCATTCTTAAAATCCCATACTTGTATATAAAAACAAATTCAAGTCGTTCTTAAAGTAAATATTATAAGAATTTTCATTTGGGTTACCAGCAGATTTCCTATGTTTAAATTCATACGACGTGTGACCTTCGTGTAACGCAAGAGCACCATATTATTTTATGATTTTCTCTCTAAAATCATATGGGCGAATGTTCCTACCGAATACTAATTTGCCTACTTAATAGCAGTATTACCTTCATGTTTGCTAAACATAAGGTAATTCGCGTCGATGACATCACGCGACAGTTTCGGTATCACTCCACGAATTACACGATTCTTTAGCTTTGCATCTTTCTAGTAATCATTCTTCAGTTTTGATAACACCATTTTATCAAATTATACAGACTATTTTACTACATCATATCCGATATGCCATTGTGATAAAATATTCAAATTAACACAATAACTATTTATCATATGTTATAAAAATATGTTTATTACAGAAATATATTAATATTGAATAACATCAGTAAGAATATTTACCTAAATAACGATATTTAAATCAATTTGATATTTGCTAAGCTGAAGATGAGCTTCAATTGCAAGTTATGAGAAAAATTATAAAGCTGGCAGAACCTCGTCTATGGATCCATCCGGATTTAATTTTATCTCTATCCTGTTAGTTATTTCACTGACTCATGGTAAAACATTTACTGAATAAAACATTTAAACTTCAATGATGCGTTTAATAAAGTATTCATACTTTAAATATGAAATATTTAGCAAAATATAAAAAAATAGACGATTAAAAAAACCACACCTATTTCAGACTTAGAACAATGACGCAAAGCTTCTGCGTTTCGGTGTCCCCTAGACAAGGCAAATATTATTATACCTTTCTTAAGGCGGATATATTGAAAACGATTTCAACTTGATCCTCAAGTGTAAGAACGCATCTGCGACTGACCTCAGGTAAGGTTTCTGTCCTACTTGGCCTGTATTTCAAAACGCTTGTTACTTACTGTTCTATCGTTAAAATTATGGATGCATAAGTAAAAAATAATCATTCTATAAATGTGTACTCTTTGCTATTAATATCATTTAATTATTGTCTACGTTAAACGTAAAACTATTACGTCATTACTATTTATATATTAACAGGATAAATAATAATAGCACATATACGACGGGTTCTTCTGCAATGATAGCACAAAAATATTAGGTAAATTCAGAGTATTTCACATAAACATGATCGCGAGTAAGTCCATATCGTATCCGACTTCTTCGAACAAAAGCATTTCTATACCACTATCTGAATATAATTAGGCTATCATTGTTCTTCTTTCTTACACGGAACTGTTCTTAGACCCTTCCTGGTAGTTTTGGACATGAACAATGGGATTGAAGGGCCGACTTCTATTATCTTCTATATGTATATTATGCTTTAAAATGCCTTTGTAGGTGCTTTGTAAAATAGTTGGTCACATGGATTTTTTTGTATGTAACGTCGTTCGACGAAATATCGTTTCGACGTTCAAATGGGACTAAATATCACTACATAGTATAAAACAAAGTCGCTTCCCGCTGTCTGTCCCTATATATGCTTATATCTTTAAAACTACGTAACGGATTTTGATGCAATTTGCATTTTGAATACATAGGGTGTTTCAAGAGGAAGGTTTATATGTATAATACATGTATAATATAGTAGAGACAAACTGATAATTTTAGAGGTATCTATGTGAGGTCGTAAATAATCACATTTTTGCATTTTCATTGCAAACGCTGGCTAAACCCTACGAAATATATCAAAATAATGTACAAAGTATTTTTTCGTATATTACTTAGTTATCGAACTTAGACATAATAATCTTGAGGCGCTACGAAGTTCGCCGGGTCAGCTAGTTTACTATATAAAAGTTTAAAACTGAGTATCGATAAATTCTGCGATAATATTAGGTTAAAATCATAAATAAGTCACATAGAAAGTCGATGGTACAAATAAAACGACTACCCGATGTACCCAGATCTTGAATATTCCTAATCGTTATCATAGTAACGACAAATTAATTAAAAGAGAATGTCCATTTTTATAGGCATTTATGAGTCTTTAAAAAACCTGTAATTTTTTAAATATAATTTCTTCCAAATTCAAACCCATAAGTACTTAAGGATTCGAATTTAAGGCATTTCTCATCATACTAAAAGTGTACTGTACGACATACACTTTCCAAGGGTAGTTTGCCATATATGAGGTACTGCACTTGGCTACGTTTTTTATTTGAGTTTTGTAGTTAGTGACTGATGGTATATTACGACGGTTGATGAAATATTAATTGCATGGGTCATCAAAGTTTATATTTATGGAATAAATAAAAATATGTTTTAAAGTACATTATAAATCCGATCAAGTTTCATTCGATCTTAAAAATTGACACACTTACTTATCCCTTCAACATATTTAACTAATATTTTTTCAATATGAACAGATAACAACTAACATTAGCGCAAGCGGTGGCTGACACATGGAACGCGCGGGATTTCTTGGCATTTAATTCTTTTGAAACGGTAATTCTTTACAAATAGGGTAAGTTGCATCTCTAATCATTAGTATCTTTTCTTAAAATTACTAATTTTACAATTGACGCTTAAGTAAGTAAACGAAGGAAGTTGAGTGTTAGTGTGTCGGATCTCACCTATGCAGATGGGCGGGCGCCTGGTTTAGCAGTGTGTAGTACTGGCGGACAAACTCGCGGCCGACGCTCTGCGGGGACGGGGACGCCTCCATTACCATTGCTGTTGCTAACTCTGCGCTGTTACAGCCCTCCGCTATACACTGCCCTGAAAATCATAACAACCTTGGTACACAATTGGTATATGTATACCAACAAAAACAATTTTGAAATCAGCTCACAGTTGACAGAACAATTGGTGAACATTAGTGTCCGAAGGAAGCTATGGCTTCAGCTTCAGCCACCGTCCGCCAAAAAAACTACCTTCGGTAAAACTTTCGGCTTTGGCCAAAATCGGAAGTTTTAGCCAAGCCGAAGGTTTTTATAATGTTAAAAACATTAACAAACAATAACGATTGCAGTACACTGTGATTGAGATTTTAAAGCGTAGAAGTAAGCACACACTCCACGCTGAAACAAGCCCACTGGCTTGTTTCAGCTGTTTTGTTCGAAATTCATATTATTTAGAAAACTTATCCTTTTTGACAAGTTGCAAAGTAATTCTAATCAGCTCTAAAAATTGTTTAATCAATATTAACATTTATATAGAAAAATATTTCGAATTTTTTTTTTTTAGACAATTTGGAAGTGATTTTTGGAGATGATTTGGAAGTGTGATAGTTTTTAAACAACCAACAACAAACCAGATCTTGTTAAGAATCAGTAAGATAAGCTAAGCTTGACATGGGCTTCGTGACTGAATAAATTAATTTAAAGTTTATCAGTTCGAGGTTGTTGTACTTGCATTGCACTATGTTTGGTTTCACTAGAATGTATCAAATTGTATATGTTATCATAAATACAATACAATACAATACAAAACATCTTTATTGCACACAAAAAACATGTAATGTAAGGTACAAAAGGCATTCTTATCACTAAAATAGTGATCTCTTCCAGACAACCTAACAGTGGTCGAAGGAAAACATCTCAAATGCAAGAGAGGGTAAGGTGTACACAATTATAACACAGTGACTTAGTAATAATATAAATAAGTATGTCAGCAAATATATTATTATTTTCAGACATCATATATGAATTATATTCTATGTAAAATAGTTGACCAATTTTGTTAATTTTTTTATGCTTGTGGGATGATTTCTTTCTACTATAGTTTAACCTTGGTTTAATTTTCAGAACACATATATATTTTTAGCTGTAATCAATATTAAATCAGACTTTTTAAAGAGACTGAGATATTAGTCTAGTTGAGAATACAGTTAGATTTAGTTAAATCGTAAGCAAGTAGAACAGGTCTAGTACAAAAATATATACCTGTCAACATTATTTAAATGAACTAACATTTTCAGTACATTGCTAATTGAACAATATTAGTAAATTTAATGCAATGATGCAAAATACTACTAACAAACATTGTTACTTTTGATACCACATTATTTATTTATTTATTATTATTTATAGTATGGAAGTAGCAAACGAGCATGCAGTCCATCTGATGGTAAGTGGCTACTGCCGCCCATGGACATCCGTAATCTATCCTAGGTAAGATCAAAGTCTCACCTAAGATTGGTCACAGATGCATTGCGTCCTCTGAAGACTAAGATGGAATGCCTCGGAAAAGTATGTATCCCTTACCACACCCTTCAGACTAGAACACAACAGCGCATAACACTGCTGTAATTAAGCAGAAATATGTGTGGTGGTGGTGCTTCTGGAGTCAAACCATAAAGACCTCTACCACCTTCAAATATACATAATACATATTTAAATTTACAATTTAGTAATAAATTATACATAATTTTGTGAATAATTTGAATTAACATACAATCATTTTTATACATTGTGGGTGACATCATATTCTCAGTTATATAAATATATTGGTGATATAGTGCTGCTTAGTAAATATAAAAGTGTATACAATATTTTGAATAAGGAAATACAAACTGATAAAAATGAATCACTACAATGAACACTTGATTTGTTCATTACAGCTATAATCAACAACTTAAAACCTATTCATCGCCCACTTTAAATAAATCACAATTAAAATTTTTAGGGAGTATCCCTTTTTATCATTGCACATTTTAGTCTGAAAAAATAAACAACTTGAAAATTTGAGGGTAAAGAAGATTTGGAAACTTTAAAAATATATATATTACAGAATAACTATGCAAAACCTAAGAATAAGTACTACAAATTATATATTTTCGCTAGAAGACATTAAACGATGAAAATGTGAGAGGTTGAAATTCATGACAACTGAGGTAGCTCCTCTGTAAACAATGTTGTGCAGTTTGCAGTGCATATCTGCAAGCTATCGCGGCGTATGTACACATAGCGTACATATGTCATTTCCATGTCTGCTATCATCGAAGCCAAGAGACATGCTCGTGCCAAGCGAATAAACTGGCGATGGCTATTGTCAAAGCACGCATGGCGACATTTCATGGAATCATCGTCATCTCTTAGCAGTACCGGCGTAAATACCACTGAACATTTTTTACAACGTACATAAATTGGTGAACCATTAATTTTATTCGACTCTTACTCGTGTATCTAGGCAGTTGTTTTACGACAGAAACACAGAATTTTAACCTATAGAAAGAACTTCGTCTGCCGATAACCAAAATATTGAGTTCGTAGCTAAACTGCAGAATAAATATGGATTAAATCTTACCTCAGTAAATTATAGGCATCAAAATGGTGTAATCTGCAACGGATCGTCTAGAAATTCACGTAATTTTCACAATAAATAAGAATTGAAAACAGAAAAAATAAGCTACCTCACCGTTCGGTGTCAATCGGTAACGGTGTTGCCACTTGTCAGACTATAATTTCACTCAGAGAGAATAAAAAACAAAAATAACAAAACAAAAAGAATATGTTTATGACTAAAGCTACAAAATATCAAAGTAGTATGTTTAATTATTCATTGATATTGCATCGTAAATTAATCGGTAATACAATATAGATAAAATAATTAGATTATTATTAAAATAACATTATTAAATAGCTACTATAGTAGCTATAATGTGAAAATGTATTACTAACTTTTTGTTTTAAATATTAAAATGTATATATTTTAAGAGAAATTTGACGGGTAATGGATGTAGTATAGTTTGGATTGAGACAACGTAACGTATCATTTACTTAAGAATATTTTGCACAGTAAAATTATTTGAATTCAATAAAAAAATATTATACAGACTGGCTTCATTACCTTTTAAAATGAAGGTTCGAAGGATTTAATAGATCTAAACAGAATAGAACGGCGTGTTTTTAACGGACCGTCCACAACATGATTTGATAGGCTAGGATTACGTTGTCGATTAAATTACATACCAAATGAATCAACCTTGAATTGGTGAATTTGTGTTCACATCATGCGATTAGATTGTGCCGACTAGTCAAATTGATCATAAAGTTGTACAATATGGACATCCCATAACAAATCTATAGCGAAGAGAACGCTATGACGAGCTTGAGCCGACGGGCCCGGCGGCCATCGGCTGCGTCGTTTTGTTTTTTTATGTAATTATGTTTAGGTGTAGTACTAATAAACGCTCCGTGTATGAAATGGGTGTTAACATGTACCGTTACGGAGCAGTTTTTATTAACGATAACAATAAAAAGATAATTTTAATTTGAGGACTGAATTCGCTCCGGGAAGAAATTGCCTAACTAAACATAGTAGGCATGCATAATGTTATGGCATTTTTTTTATAGATGCTTATGTTATTTCGAACCCTGTGTTCCCGGGATAGGCGTTAACAGCTGCGACACAGTATATATGCTATCGCAGATGTTTATGAACACAATAATTTGTAATGTGTTCGAATTGAATTAAAATTTTTAACCTCTTCAAAGAGGCAGTTATACGTTAGAAGTTATTCGTAGCATGATTGCGTAACAGCCATTCATTTGGTCCCACCACAAAGTCAAACTACATAATTTTGACAATATACTTACAAAATCGATATTTTTAGAACAAATTGTTCAGAACAAAGGGCAAACGTGCATGCTGGCACGTAACCTCTAGTCCCCTAATGGCTTGCGCTTAGATTATTTTTTAGTTTGTACTGTTTGACTTAGTTTAAGTGAACTTATTTTTAAGCTTACTACGTAAAGATATTAATGATTCGTCATTATAGGAATAGTTTCTAGCAGGATTTCTGATGTGAAATTAAAATTCAACAGTATATATTATTTTTCAGCATTGGATCTGGGAGCCTTACACTTTCAGATTCCTTAATTATGCTTACATTTTACCCTGAGAGGCATATAACGAGATAATAAATACAAAATTATTTTTATTGAATGATACACTTTAGTACAATAAAAGTCTACTGAACTACTAACAGTCTACTAAAAGATGCCATCCGGGTTTCAAACTTTTTTTGTAATATCTTATTATTTAACACTGATTTCTAAAAGCGTGAAACATTGTATAAAAAGAAAATTTTCCCCTTTAAGCAAGCGCTAATAAGATTTTGGGAAATTTTATTTCATATCTAGACTATGCCAGCGATGTAAGCTTGTTTCGTATTGCGGTAATCGGACTGGAAGCCAATAATTTCCATAGTGAACTAAGTGAAAAAATTTAAATCCATCTGGCACGAGTGCATAAATATTTATTGGAATGGACTGACGGTTGCCATTTAATATTCAATATAAACTATAATTATAAAAATAAATTTCAAACAGATATTTTATCACTTTATTTTAAATTTATTTTCATCGTGTTACTGTTTATTCTAAATAACTTATTTGAATAACATTTATCTAATGTTTAATTGTATTTCTCCAAAATACAACGAAAAGCTTTATTTGAGAATAGAGGTAATAATGTAATAATAATTTCTAAACCGTAACACAATTCAATGAAATGGCGGTATTTTACATTTTAATGTTGGTAGCAGTATTGATTCACCCCAGATATATCTATCTCCTTTTCTCTCGTTAAATAGTTATGCCGTCTTTGTTTACAGCCAAATACGTGCCATTGACCTCTTGTTGACTCTCGCTTCCTATTGGATGTTTTAGTAGTGGGGATTTGAATGCTTGCAAAAAAGCGCGTCGCTTTGCTTTGTACCAACATACCGGAGTATTTCGCGCCGACTCATCACACGTTTCCTTTCATCATTCTTCTGCATTTGGCGTTCAGTGTCGAAGGTCGCGTGTGGACCTTAGTTTTTAGTTTTGTTAATTTTAGCCTAAATATAAGTCATGGCCAATAACGACAATTTTGCACAAGATGTTACGGACAATCAAGTAAATGGAAACGCTGAAAACGGAGGCGGCGATGGTCAGCAGGAACATAACAGTGCCGAGGCTCCAGGGCGCGATGACGACAGGTAAAGTTGTTATTTCGATTACTACTCTGATACTAAATCTTTTCTATTATAATTATTGTTAAATGTAGCTTGTTATTTCATACGTGACATAATTAGTAGCTTGATAAAGTTGCTTCTACAGTTAGATCCTAGCCTCCGCCGCAAGCCGCGCAATGGCGGCGGCGATCCGGCATTTTCATTATCGGCATCTTAATCTATTTTAATCCTCGAAGTGTTTTCAAAATTTAACTTTTTAGCGTTTCCAGTGGGTTCTTCGCGATTAAAATTTAGTTCTCAGTGTTATAGTTTTAATTTCACAGTTCATTCCAGGTTACATTTACATAAATTCGATCCGATAGCCGCATGAAGTAAAATGGCGTCATTTAGCGCGTCTCTTTTGCAATGCGACCGGCGCGGTCCCGTTATCGATTTTCACATCGGCTTGTTTTTACTCGTTCAGTGGTTCGAATGTTACGGTGGGGGCGGGCGAATCACCGTCCCGTTAGCTGTTACCGGTCTCGAGTATGTAGTTGCAAGATTTTAAATCGGTGGTAGTGCGTAGTAGGGTGTCCCGTCAGTTTGGAGCGCTACTAACGCCCTGTCTCTCTGCAGGTGTGAGCCTGCGCCGCCGCCGCAGCCGCCGCCGAGGACGCCATGGTATATATCCGCTGGGCTCACACTAAAGTAAAACAAGGACCAAACTGACAGATTGTCTCGGCCACTTAACTTTGGGCCCTCGTTCACACTTGCCAATTTCAAATCTTGCGATATCACTGTAACATTCTTGTTTCACTTCTCGTTGTCTTGATAATGTAAATTTTTGCAATTTACTTTTGTAACTTACAGGTTCTCATTTGTTTTGCTGCAGTGCTTGGAGTTTGATTTGAACAAAAAAGTAGCTGTAAAGTACTGATAACAAGTACTGCATAGTTTTAATGTTAAATTAATTGTAATTTTTAAGTCAAACTGATTCTGATTCGAGACAAGTTTGTCTTTATTTGTAATACATTTTAACATTTGTGCTGTATATTTACAGAAAACTATTTGTTGGAGGCCTGAGCTGGGAGACAACAGACAGTAAGTGTTAAGTTCATTTCACTTTTGAGTTTTAGATTAAAACCTTTTGGTTCAATATGATGACCTTTTCAGTTCTGCTTCTGAATTGTTATTGAAGACAACCATACCCACTCTTCTGAAGATTAAGATTATATTAAGTTTATTTTCAATCAAACTGAGCGAAGCTAATTGAGTCATTCTTTTGCAGAGGAATTACGTGATCACTTCAGTGCGTATGGAGAGATAGAGAGCATAAATGTGAAAACTGACCCGAACACTGGCCGGTCACGAGGATTTGCATTCATCGTGTTCAATGCACCAGACTCCATCGATAAGGTTATGGCAGCGGGCGAGCATACCATCAACAACAAGAAGGTTGATCCAAAGAAAGCTAAAGCTAGACATGGCAAAATATTTGTTGGTGGCCTCAGCAGTGAAATCTCAGATGATGAAATCAAAAGATTCTTTGGGAATTTTGGCACGGTAAGCACATATATGACAACTTTGTTTATGATATGAATTATAGCATGATGACAGCTCCGGTTTTGGTGAGATAATATAATTTCTTGATGTTTGGTGAAGAGGAATCCGGGCCACTGAATCGCTAGTATTATTTACTAAACTGAATGTATACATTACGCATTATACTTATACTGAAATTTATTATTTCAGATTATTGATGTCGAAATGCCTTTTGACAAAACCAAGAACCAAAGAAAAGGATTCTGCTTCATTACATTTGAGTCTGAGCAGGTGGTGAACGAGCTCCTTAAGACTCCTAAACAGAGTATTGGAGGAAAGGATGTAAGATATATTATGTTTAAATTAATAATTGATATTATTATAATAGGCAAAGTTCATTATTAATTTCTAATTACAAGTAAAATAAACGTGCTAATATTAAAGCTTAATTCATTAAAATTTAGATTGAATATTTATCAATTATACTTACTACCAGTTTATAAACTGCAGAGTATTGAAGTTAAATTTTAATTTTTTAATTTTAAGTCTATTCTAGAATGTCGTTAAGTAGAAGGTTTATCTGGCCTTTTTTTTTCAATGTTAATCCTGGTTGGATAAATTGCAGGTGGATGTGAAGAGGGCGACGCCTAAGCCCGACGGCCCCGGCGGCATGGGCGGGCGCGGCGGGCGCGGCGGGCGCGGGGCGCGCGGCGGGCGCGGCGGCCGCGGCGGCTACGGCGGCCAGGGCGCCTGGGGCAACCAGGGCTA
>MOOZ01000409.1:872054-884667 GCA_002930495.1 Cecropterus lyciades | reverse complement strand
TCTTTATAGTAACTGAAAACGACGGCTGTCAGCCCGATTCTTTCGAACCATTTTTAGGGTTCCGTACCCAAATCACCTTTTGGAAAAACGGGAACCTATTACTAAGACTCCGTCTGACTGTTCGTCTGTCCGTCATCAGGCTTTATCTTATGGACGGTGAGTGTTAGGCAATTGAAATTTTCATAGATGATTTATTTCTATTGCCGCTATAACAAGCACTAAAATCAGAATAAATATTAAAGGAAGGCGAGGTACCATACAACTAACGTATTTTTTTGCTCGATATTATTAATGGCAACAGGTAGATGCCAGAAATATTCACAGAATATTTTGTTACCGTAGGAATACCTTAGTGGAAGTACCTTGTAGTTTAGACCTTAGTAGGGAAACCTTAGTGTTCTAAACTTACCCCAAGTTTAGAACACTAAGGTTTTACGCTGCTTTTATCTTTATTTTCAAAGTAAACATGCTGAAAAAAATCATTAATATATTAGATCAGTCTTGCTAAAGAGGAAGATTTTAAAGATAAAAGTACGTACAGAATAAAGCAATATAATAATTTTAGTAGCTGTGGAATTTAACTAAAAAAAAAATATTGGTCCCAACCCCATCGATTGGGGTAATATTAGGACAAGTGCATTATTTCCATTAGAAACATCAAAAAACATGACTTTGTATCAAAGTTACCCCGACAATATTGTAAAAGTGCATTATCTACATAAATAAAGGAAATGAGTGTTTTATTACATTCAAGTTGTCATAAGAACAATAAATTTACATTAATTAGTGAAGGACAAAGATTACATATTATTATTTTTTAAATAAGGCTTCGAAACTTTACTAACTGTAACACAACAGTTATTGTCACATCAGTAACAAATGATTTATTGTCAACTGTAGCCAATAGATCATTGTAAACTTGCAGCTCTTTTACTTTAAAAATTTCCCATCGGCCTATTTGTTCTGGCTCATGGGTTTTCTAACAATTTCATCCTTTGAGTATGGAAGTTGATCAGGAGTTGAAGGCCACTTCCAATTTTCAGCCGATTTATTTATTTATTTATGGCCGATATTAAAAATTAAAAAACAATGGATTGAAATTAAATGAGCTGTTGTAACAATGAGTAAGGTGAAATATTGTTCAGAAAACTGTCACCAGTTAACAGCACAACAGTTTATGCAGGCAGAAACAAATCAGTGTGTCTCTCAGGGAACTTCAGGAAACTTATAACCCTGTCCCAAAATAACCCGTCAGTCCCACAGTTACCCCTTCCTACTGTATATATTTACTGTAAAAATGAATAGTAAATTTTAAATGAGAAATATTTAAGGGGGGCTCCTATGCCACGAACGAGATTTTTTGCTGTTTTTTTATAGATGGTATTTTATAATGGTACGGAACCCTTCGTGCACAAGTCCGACTCGCACTTGGCCTGTTTTTGATATTTACTTATTGCTTTCACTTCGATGTTATACGCCAATTTCTTTTACCTGTAATACTTTTATAGGTATGCTTGTTTCCAAGTATTATTTGTTAATACTTGGAAACAAGCATACTTCATTAGGTACTTTAATAAATATCACATGTATTATATTAAAATTGATAAAGTAGATAATGTTACAGTTAATGCAATTGACTAAGTAATTGCAACGTGGAAATAAGGAACACTTGAGCGCCTGATATAATATTAATCATTCTTAAGTGTTTTCACTCCATTGAATGGTTAACTTGTGTACAGACACAGATACGATTTAGTGATTAAAACATAATTCATTTATTATTTGGGATAGCATTCAGAGGTCGAAAATGCGTACATTTATAGTAATACTTTTAGTTGTGATGGGGCTCGCAAGCATAAACGTTGACTGCAGACGACTCCAAGTTCAGGCGTAAGTATTTTTTTTATAGATATCCTTGTAAATGTAGTTTTCATCTACTGCTGTCATGGGCGCCGGAAGCCGGTAATTGCACTTACTTGTCCGAAACGAAAGTAAATGAAAAAAATTACATATTTTTACCCGACCAGCGGGTCAGTAATGCTTTTCGACTGTATGTTTGTATATATGACCATTTCGATAGTACAAAACGTAATGCATTAGAAAAAGTAGTTAATCGTGCGTGTGTGTGTTGTCGTATCTTTATTATTCATGTCGTATCATGCTATACATGTATAGTTCTTTATTTTACATTCATAGTATGTGTAGACGCAGAACCCCCTGAAAATAATCTGCTGCACCTCTCTGAAAATAATCCTGGCGGCGCCCATAACTGGCAATGTAATATTGTAAAACCCTTGCGGATCCTAGGGTGCAGGGGCGGGGTTCTAGAGTGCTCCAGCTACCTAATCACCTAACCGGAAGATTACCATAACTTTCTTTAGAAGCTACTTTTGTAGGTCTAAGGCCTCCTGAAACGAAATCTAGGATCGGCCATAGCTGTACAATTTTCCGATTCTTATAATGAGTGCAATCCTATCTAATGATAAGGGTAACTAGACTCAGGCTCATCAATCAAAAAACATGCAAGGTCAACTACACCAAGTCTGCATTGCCAAAGAATGTTGGGGAAGTAATTACGTAAATTTATTTTATCTATTTCTACCTTTACACTGCTTGACTATAGCCGTAATAGGTAATATCGTTCATATAGGTAATAGTCACATTCGATCGCTTGATGATTTGTTTTTGATACCAAACCCTCTCGTACGTCTACCTCAGGTGGAGCGAGCAGGACATCCCCGCACGCTGTGCCGCGCTCTCAGTAACACCGGTATCGTGTAACCAGCCAGCACCACAGAACCTGCTTCCGCACCCCGACGACTGCGAGCTGTTCTACTACTGTGTGAACACCGCCGCCGAGCCCATCTGCCGGCAGTGCCCCGCGCAGCTGCACTTCAACCCGGAACTGCTCGTCTGCGATAACCCTGACGATGCCGGCTGTGTTAGCCGGATACCCATACTCCCCTAGTCTTCATTTCAATCATTTTGTGCCAATGTTTCTTACCGAGACTATTTTTTCTGCTTTCTGATGATGGAATAAAACTTTTATGCCAATATAGAATTATGTTGTTATTTATAGTTTTTATATTTTTTGATAATTTAAGAAGGTGGTGAATGTAGGAATTAGATGATATGGATCATAAACAAAAAGTAATTCGGTATTCAACAAAACGTTTATTACGAATTAGTATGTCTTGTTATTTCTTGTCAGCACGGCTGTCCTCGCGCTGTGGCGTGTAGTAAGTCGAGT
Organism: Cecropterus lyciades; assembly: GCA_002930495.1. NCBI lineage: Eukaryota > Metazoa > Arthropoda > Insecta > Lepidoptera > Hesperiidae > Cecropterus > Cecropterus lyciades. Next base: position 881,417 of record MOOZ01000409.1, on the reverse strand, counting down.
GCGTTACACAATGCCCGGTAGTTCACCTGCGTACACAATAAGCATTTTTAAAGTTTTTGTAGTAATTAGTAAATTAGTTGCGGATTTAATCATAAATGATGATGGCCCTTTGTGATCTTGATGAGCAATTGCCCATGATGGTTAAAAAATTCAAAGAAAAAAGACAAAGCCGCTGAGATTCTTGCTGGATCTTCTCAGATGAGGTCATTTTCCGATCCGGTGGTAGTGTAAGGAAAAAATATTGTAAATGACAATTTGTAAGTGCCCCCGTAGGCGATTCATTTCATTTCGATTACCAATATTATATTATACTCGTAATAGATATTTACATAGGTCGTTATTACAGAACGACGTATGATTTACTTCAATGTATTTTTTTTTAATATTATGGGTGTAGCAATGGTAAGTGGCTACTGCCGCCCATGGGCATCTGAAATCATCCCTAGATAAGATCAAAGTCTCACCTAAGGTTAGCCACAGATGCATTGCTACCCTTGAGGACTGCCTCTGAAGATGGAATGCCTTGGAAAAGTATGTCTCCCTTACCACACCCTTCAGACCAAAGCACAGCAGCGCATAACACTGCTGTTATGAGGCAGAAACAGGTGGGGCGTAGTGGGTTCTACCCTTTCTACCTTCAAAATAAAATAAAACTGAACAAAATATTGATTAAGTACTTAAATTAACATTGGTGGGATTATAAAATTTCATTGAAATATCTAATGAGTTCAGAATAATAACCAGTATTTATTTTCTTGGTTGTTCCTATTTTCGGGTCGCGGCATCAACTTTCCTTGGGGTATGTCAATTCTTAGTTCAACTTTAAGTACACCTAAGAAGATAGAGGCGGTCATATAGTGGTATACCTCGTCCCGGCAGCCGCGCGGGAAGCCGAAGCACTTGTATATCAGCTGGCGTTCGCGCGGCGAAACGACGGCGAGCAGCCCGCGCGCGCCCAGCGCCCGCTCGGCGCGCGCCGCGCTCACCGACCCACAGCGCTCCGGGTCCGCGTCCTGCGCGCACCATGCTTTAGGGAACCTATCCATACTACGTGATTCCTTCAAAGGCGGGTGGAAGGAAGTTTTCAAAATACCACGCTTGGTTACAGGGAGGAGGAAGGAGTGAGGTATTTAAAGTTTAAATTAAAGTTTTGGTATGAAAAGGAAATCTAGCGCTTTTTCTAACGATGTATGTACACCGAATATGGCGTGCAGCGTTCAACGCTTTTAAAACTCATACCTGGCAATATTGACGGACGTCAGGAAGTCGGCTGATCGTTTTTTTGCACTTTAACTATAGGTATGCATGCATTTTTGGCGTCGCGTGGCAAATAATTTCTTATTAAAGACAAATATGAGCTAAATAAACAATTGAAAACTTAATTTCATAATTTAAACGCGAAAATTAGATGGGGGAGAGAGTGTGGTTTTCTTATATACTACGGATGGTCATCGAAGGGCGGAAGGGGGTATAGTAAATTGTTAAAAATAGGTCACGTAGTATAGGCACGTTCCCTTACTAGTGAAACTGCCAAACGGAGAGCTCCCGCCGGGTTATATGATCACGCTTGGGGAGCTTAGATAATCTCGACTCGAAGCTAGTATACGGGTGTATTTTTCATGAGTGCCTGGATGGCGAAATACGAAACTATTTAGATAAATAGACATCCTGAAGGGATTTACTAGGCCGATTTTGGTAAAAACTAAAACTGCATTATTCAATTTTTTAAATACTCCGTAGCCGTTAATTGACATTTTGATTTTGAAAAAAATACACCTGTGTTATTACGTCATTGGTACAAGTAGCTTTTTCAAAGTCTGGGAAGGAGTAATAAATGACAAAGTAAAAGGAAAGATTCAATTTCAAGAAAATAAAATGTTTTTCGTTCATTCTCATACTAGGTCATAATGTATCGTTACCCTTTTGATAAAATTTAAAGAAAATTTTCCTTCGCTTACTATTTTGTCCTCAAGCTCTGTAAACGTAAATAATTCTAGATCCACTACTGGTTGGGCGTACCCAGCGATAACAACCCACCTTGAACACCTCCAGGATATTCGACAGCTGGTCAGGGTAGTGCGCTAGCTTAGCGAGCGCGGCGGAGACGGCGGCGCGCTCCTCGAAGTTGAGGAAGTAGCGCGGCGAGTCCTGCGTGGGTGCGTGCGGTACCGGCGCCAGCAGCGGCGCGCGCTCCAGCCCGCCCGGCGCCAGCGCCTCGCCCACCGTCGAGCAGAACCGCTCGTACTCTACGTAGCGGCGACGCCCCGCCGCACAGAACCTGCACGCGGAAATACACTCATACACTGGCTTATCCAATAGGATAAGATGCTCAAGCCTTTCGCCTTCAAAATGCCATGCCCAGTCGTCACCTTCTAAATTATCAAAATGTAGCGTTAGCCTTAATGAAAGAGTTTTTCCTCTTTTTGGAAGCCAAAATGTAATGAACAGGAGCGAGGAGAAAGTTTTGCAAGGTAGAACGAGTATGGTTCGACCGGGAGGTACCACCACCACGCCTAATTTAAGCGTGAAGTAATTCGTACGTTTCGGTGAAAGAGGGTTGTTCCTAGATTGACTGCATAGTCGTTAGTTACTTCAATCTGATAAAAAAAGATCTGAATAGACAGAAGAAAACCATCAAAGCATACGTACACCTCGCAGAGGGTGTCCATCTCGAGCGGCGCGAGAGCCAGGCCGGCCGCGCCGAGCCCGCGGTAGAAGTCCGCACGCGGGATGACCAGCTCGCGCCGGGGGTCGAATTGCTGCAGGAACTCGCGCGGCCGCACGCCCTCGCGGACCATCTGTCATACACGATTGTTTTGTACGTAAAGTGATGAGTTAAATAGTTCAGTATTCTAGACTCTACGTCCGAGAAAAACTCCCGTAGTAATATACCGTTACACATTATGCTATGAATGTAATTTTAATAAACTGTTCTAGGTGTTTGTACATCAGTCCTAAGTCTTATATACGGCAAAAAACTGCCGTTGAAGCAAGCAGGCTTGTAGGTGTTAAGCGTGATTGAAAATGACGTTGGTGTTTGAAAATTATTCGAGGAGTGTAGAAGCGTTTGAAGTGTGTACCTACCTATAATAGTCCGGGATCCCCCGTATGTTTTTTAATAAACGAAAAACTTAGATAAATATCTTGATATTTATTAAAAAAGAATCGGTTAGGAATAAATTTTTGAGTTTCGTCTAATTAACATATTGTATCCCTGCTATTAGATTATGGTAGCTACAGAAGGTACCATAGCTACCATAATCGAGAATCGTTATCGGGAAAGAAGTTGGGCGTCTCAACGAAGCTACTCTCGAACAATTATCGTAACAGCTTGATAGTAATAAATGTTAAAAAATGTACGGGGGATCTCTGGTGAGGGTGTCATTGGCGTAGCTAATTCTTAATTAGCTCTGAAATTTTGTTAAGAGAACCCAATATCAATAGAATCTGAAATTTGACAACAAAAGAACAAGTTGAAGTCCTTTTTTTTTTCTAGTCCTATACTAAAGAAGGCTTAAGACCTTACAAAATCAATCAAATCAATCAATGGTGTTGCGTCATAGTACCTTCCCCTTGATCTTGGCGAGGATCTGCACGATGTCGGTGTGGTGCGCGGAGGCAGCGGGCGGCGTGCGCCGCGGCGCCGGCCGCGCCTGCACCTGCGCGCTCTCCGCCGGCTGCTCCTCCAGCTACAGACATTAACATTGACGGACAAGAGTGATCGTTGTGGGGTTTATTTTGGAATGGAACAAAAATGGTTTGGTGATTATAAAAGGATCTTAGTCAAATGAGCAGCAAATTAGTTTTTCAGTGTCAGTAATAAATGGAAGTCCGTTTAAGTACTTACGTCTCGAAGCAGCGCGAAGTAGCTGAAGCCGCAGTCGTCCCGGTAGCGGTCTTCGAGCGCGCGCAGCTGTGGCGCGGCGAGCAGTACGCCGGCCCGCGCCAGCGCGCGTCGCACCTCCGCGCACGACACGTGCCCGTTGTTGTGTCTGTACATGTAACGCACTGAATACTTTAAACCCTATTTTCAGTACAATTTCGGTGCTTTTAGTTAAGCTGAAATAATAAAACTTGCTTTTTTCGACTTGATATACTAAATACAGTTGTTCATTTGATTGTAAATTTATGTAAATGATCGATTTTAATTTTCTAAAATAATATTATAATAATTATTCATTTTGTCATTTAATTTTGAACGTCTATAATATTTATTTATTTAAGGCTCACCAACGCAGAAAACACAATAACAATTCATATGAACAAGAACATAGTATAAAATATAAAATACATCGTGTCTCCACAATTAAAGGTAAGCACAGCATACATAATGAGTAGACACCCTAAAAATATTATCCAGTATACATAAAGTTATGAATTAGAAGTATCACAATATTTAATATAAGTTTAACATTTTTTCTACTTAAATAAAATTACAATTATATATATTTAGCTATACATATATTAGCATTAATATATATGTATATTAGCATTAATTTATTAATATATTAATATCGATCTGAGACATGCTAATCAAATAATTTTCCCGTTTCATAACATATCTAATTGGGACATTTTTGAGTCCTTGTCTTGATTTTCGAATGATCAATTCATTACCAGTTGAAGAATCGTCGATCATCATCATCCAAAGCGGGGCGTAAGGCCTTACAGCGCGCTTATCTAATAGGCGGTACGGAAACGTAGCAGCTCGGTGGTGGCGTCAGCATCCAGAATCAAAATTAATGTATCATGTAGCAATGAATAGCCGCGAATACGAGTATGCTAATAACCTACTCGACTGTGTTCGTAACTAGCTACAAAGGTCATGCGTACCTAGTCTCCGCTCGCATTATAAAACCTTACACCCAAGGTATTATAATGCATTTTACAGAATTCCGTCTAAAGAATGCAGTCTCTCTGCATTCGTGTGCGGCGTTAATATACATATTCATCAATAAAACTTACAAATCATGATCTCCAAACGAGGGGCGCAAGTCAATAGCGCGCTCGTGGCAGGCCGCGCGCAGCCGCAGCAACGCGGCGGCGGCGTCGTCGAGCGCGGCGGCGTCGGGCGCACCGCGCTCGTCCGCCGCGCCGCGCGCGGGCAGCGCCGCCACCGCCGCCGCCGCTGCACCCGCTGCCGCCGACGGGTGCTTCTCCAACTCCTTCAGAGTGAACACTGACACACGCATAGGACTTTAATTATTGGCAAAAAAAATCTTTTTTAAAGTTATGGAGTTAGAACACTGACACGCATAGGAGCACTTTATTTCAAGTGCTCCTATGCGTGCAACGCTTACGTCTTCTTTAAAGTTTACAGTCATTATTCAGTCATTCTAGTGTAATAAATTGCTAGGCTAGTATGAATGCCTTTGATTGAGTAGCTTAACAAAGCAGATTATTAGTCGTTGGTTCAATTATGAAAAAAGCAATACATATTTATCACGGAAGTTAATAGTACCTACATCAAAACACTATGTTGTAGTATAGAATTTACGGAACGTAGGGAAGGAATTCAGAGAGAAACCTAAATTAAATCTTAATTGTTACTATCTCCAGATAATTCTAAGCCCAAAAGTGTTAACAGCAATTACCTCGAACCTGTTGAGTTAGAAGATGTATAGACAACACAACTACAATAGTAAGGATCGTGTAGCCATAAAACATTAAATTTATCGTATTTATCGTACCTACAACAAATAAAATGAGTAAAAGATAACTTATGTCATAAGAATCTTACAAATAAGTTCACATAAGTTTCACATAGTTGAATTTTCATCAAAACTGTCTACTTGAAACTGGCGACGATTCTACAGCCTTACCCTGATCACAGTCATCCTCGAAGGTCCGCCAGCAGACACGCTCGGCGTCGTTGGGGTCGGTGTAGTGCCGCGTCACGCAGAGCGCTTCCTTCTGCGAGAGCACCGCGCCGAGACCCATCGCGTCGAGCGCGCGGCGGAACTGCTGCGGCGATACGCGACCGCTGTTCAAAGGGTCGTAGTCCTGATGATGTTGGGCAAACATTACAAGTTTTAAGAATAGGGAAGCAGTTGAACGACGTCTTTGAGTACAGAGTTTTAAGGAACAACAAACGAGCTCAACGACACTTTTATAGGGGAATTTAAGGAAAGAAAAACATTTGAACGAATTCTTTGGTAAGTGAGTTTTTAGGACAGAACAACAATGTAATGTAGTCTTTACTGACTTTATGGATACAAAAACAGTTGTATAAAATTTTGAATAAGGGAATTTCAAGGAAAAAAAATCAGTCAGGTATCATCTATTTTATATGGAGATACCTACATTGTAAAACAATTTAATTAATATTTCGATAACATACTTTACGATACAAAAAAAATTTGAATGATGAGCTTGCAATTGATCTGATTGGAAAATTTTCTATGAATCCGTAATTCATATTCAGTTAAAATACGGATTCATAAAAAAATCCCTGATAGAATAGGCAATAAGGATTCTACCTCATAGATTCCATTATGTATTTTGATGATAAATTTGTCTTATGTTATATACACAATTATGTAAGAGTATATTTGACCGATTGCTAAACATAGTAGGAGTGGCGTTTTCCCCATACCCTGAAGAACTCAGCGGGCCGCACGCGTCGCTGCAGCACGAACTCCTGCACGCGCAGCATGAGGTCGAGCAGCGCGCGCGGCGGCGGCGGCGGCCGCAGCGCAGGGTGGAACACGTCCTCGCCGCCGAGCGCCGCCGCCGCGCGCCCCGCCTCTATTTCCGGACGCACCAGCTTCGGCAGGCTTGTGTCTATCACCGCGCTTGGGTTTTGGTACGTCTGGAATGGACGAACACTTTGAAACGTCACATGACAAAGTATTAAAATGTTAATTCGCATTAAACCAAGGTATTATTTACTTCATATACTAAAACGATTGAAAGACTAAGTACATCGAAAGATTTTGATCATGCCTAACACTAAGTTCTTGTTTAAAAAATTCCACAGGTCTAAACACGACAAGAATATCTTACATAATAAAGGATTTTTATAGCCAACGGCTGAAATCTGAATCCATCATCGATTTTTCATCGAAGTTACAACAGGTTATATAAGTCATAAAAGTTGAATTTGTTTCACTAAAAAATGTAAATTAATTAAAAGTAAATTGTTGCCCGATTTGTAAGATAATAAAAAAAAGTTTGTAAAAGTATGATATTCCATGCATTCTGCACAGTAACTAGATGTAGATATTAGTAGACTAAATCCTGCGCTATGCCATAATAACGTGTTCAAAACAGCAAAACCTGCAATTACTTGTTATAAAAAAAGTAAAATCTTATGCATCACATCACAAAATCCATCCATCCATCACATCCATTGTTTCCCAACTCACCGGTCCGAGACCTTGGATGCCCTCCTTTTTGACAGCCTCCACCGCTTTGAGGAAGTCCACGTAGTCCAGCGTATAGGAGTCCTTGATGAAGCGGCGCACCAGCAGGTTGAAGTCTTCGGGAGACACGATGATGCCGATGAAGTGCAGGATGCGAGCGAAATGAGCGAATGTTATACGCCCGTCGTTTTTCGCTACCTTTGATATTTTAAATAAAAAATATAGATAGATGTAGCAAACGAGCATGCAGTGCATCGGATGGTAAATGGCCACAGCCGCCAATGGACATATGTAATCAACTTCAGACAAGATTAGTCTTACCTCCCGAAGTGCCTGAGGTACTAGGGGTAAGTTGGAACGCTTCGGTTAAGTATGACTCCCTTACCCTGCAAACCAGAAACATCAGTACCTAAGGTCATGCGTGCACCACAAGGCGGCACGTCAGAAGATTTTTATGCGATGAATATTATTATGTATATCTTTACAGTGCGACAGTAAAATTCAAATTTCAATGACCATAATCGTCGGTACAAAAAAGAGCAGCGGTATTTTGAGGCATGCCGTGCATGACTAATTTCAAGATACGATCAGTACTATCGATTATATTGTTCAGAAAAACTTAGACAGTATAGACACTAAATGATACATCGATACTATAGTAAATATCTGCTTCTACAGCTGTGATACTATGGTTAGTACCGATTGTATTTAACTCTTTTCTAAGTTGTGAGCAATCGTGACGAATTATTAATATCTAGTGTTCGACCGTAGGTCAATATTTGACCGAAGCCGAAGGTTCAATAACCATAAGAAATTAAGCTGTAATTTGGCTAAAAGCGGGTTTTTAAAATATTTTTTATTGTTTGATACATCGAAAATTGTGGACGGGATGAACCGTTTTTGATTTTTTTTTATTTGAAAGCTGTTGCTTCCCGTTGGGTTCCGTTTTAATTTGGTTCAGTTTTGACAAGGGCATCCATGAGAAAAACGTATAAGTCTTAAATTTGCATTAAATATGTTAGCGACAAATGGACGAATAACTCAGCTTCTACTGATCTGATTCTCATGAAACTTAAAGTAAACATTGCGTATCTAGGATGACATAATTTAATGAAAAATATGACCTTCTACTCCTCGATTCTGATGATGTAGGGGTACTGCTAGCCAAAATCAAAAAAGTTAGCTATTTGATGCTTACGAATATATAATAAGATTACTAAGCAGAGATATACTATGAAATATTTGACCTTCAACTCGTCAACCCTGATGATGCAAGGGTACTTCGAACCTAGAAGTAGGCCACTCGGTGCTTACGTATATGCAGTAAGATTACTATGCAGTGATATAAGATGAAAATTTTGACCTTCAACTCCTCAAACCTGATGATGCAGGGTACTGCAAGCCTAATTTACAGCTGAGGATTAGACTGAGCTGTAGTGATTTATATTGGATGGATGAGGTTAGGTTTGAACATAATAGAAAACATAAAATTAAGCTCGCAAAGCGGGTGCACCAAGTTCATATAAATACAGACCTAACCGTTATTCACCTCTATATAATTTATAATAGTTTTGTTAATCATGGCTTAGGACTAAATTTTACATTTATGCTGGAAGTTGAATTAACGTTTGTATTTATGTTTAAACTTGTACTTTCGTGTAAATTTATATTTAGGAAGCAAAATTAGTGATATTATGTGAAGACAAATATTAGCCGACTCTTATACCACAAATAAAAGTAAAAAAAAATTATAAATATATGTGATATATAAGTTGGTTTTTATTTTTTGTTAATTTTTTTAACGAGTTTAATTTTAATTTATTGAGATAAATATCTAAGTTCATTGAATATAAACATTATAAATTTAGGCACTTGCTAGATCCTTCGAAGTTTTAGTCGAAGCCGTACTTCGGCACATTTTGGTCGAAGCCGAAGATTTCGCCGAAGATGGGAATTGTCGTTTCTAGTTTTCTAGTTCTAGAAACTGCTCTTATATATA
>MOOZ01000409.1:797737-822840 GCA_002930495.1 Cecropterus lyciades | reverse complement strand
GCTTCCGCCTGAGCTGAATCCACCGCTACCACTACCAGAAGGGGCGCCGTAAGACGATGAAGGAGCACCGTATGAGGAAGACGGGGCCGGGGCACCATACGAGCTTGACAGGCCACTGGAACCACCGCCGAAGGAACCACCGCCGAATGAACCACCGGATGAAGGGGCGCCGTAGGAGCTTGATGGAGCGGGAGCCCCGTAAGAGCTTGAGGGAGAACCGCCTCCAAAGGAACCACCTCCAAAGGAACCACCACCAGAAGATGGGGCGCCGTACGAGCTGGAAGGCTTAGGAGCGCCGTAAGAGCTTGAGGGAGCACCACCTCCAAAGGAACCACCACCAGAAGATGGGGCGCCGTACGAGCTGGAGGGTCCAGTGGGTACGCCGTAACTAGTCGCAGGCGGACGTGCTGGAGCGCCATAGGAGCTCGAAGGCCTGGGAGCTCCGTAACTGGATGAGGGGCGACCCGATGGGGCGCCGTAGCTGGATGATGGAGGAGCGCCATAGCTGGATGAGGGTCTTGGAGCTCCGTAGCTGCCGGAGGGTTTGGACGGAGCACCGTAGGAGGAAGACGGGCGGCCGCCGGTAGACGGGGGCAGATACGATGAGCTCAGAGGCGCTGCGAACAAAGGTATCGGCGCTTTAATTTATGATGTAAACAGATTGTTCTATATCCTCCGCTACGAGATAATATTTCTTGTTTGTATATCTATAATGCAGAATTCACCTAAATTATACTGACCGTTAACATAACGTTACCACCTCTAGGTAGTACTACTAGCTGATACTGTCTACATTGCAATTCCCGACGATATAGTTGGAGTGACTCACGTCAGATTTACGTTTTTGCATTTGTTCTCAAACCTGAATGGTTATTGACATTCAACTACATAAAGCAAGCATTTTAAACTTTCTAGACTTGTATATAATGCAAAATTTCAATAATGTGCATATGAATTGTCAAACAAATGTAATGTTTGCGTGTAGATTGTAGCGGAGGTTTAAGGGACCTTTCACTCAGAAACATACGATAAACGTATTACGTGTTATTTGTTACGTATTTCCTTTCCTTTGTAATGAAGCTAGGTTTAGATCTTTGCCCTTAGAAAGAGTTTATAATAATTACTCAAAACAATCCTTCTTAAGTTTTCGTCCATCATTGCAAAGTACATTGTAAGGTACTGCCGAAAACCATAATGCAGTGCAAATTGTATGGGTGAAAATTTTATCAATGTTTGAGAAAATGGAAAGCTAAGTTATAGGTATCATTTTGGTATAGGTGCCTATAAGAGATTAAATTATTTATATATTATTCAGTTTACTTAAGATATATTTTTAAATATTAAATCTCATTTATACCAAATTGATTCCAAAAGTACTCATTTTAACCGTCTCCAATCTTTGAGTGAGACCACTTCGGATGCTATTTCAATGAAGAAGCGTATTTATATTTATGTTAAGTCACCGTAACATAAAATCATAGTGTCGATGTAATGTATTTTTAAGCGCTTTCGAAAGCGAACGGCGAAAAAATTAGCATTACAGGTTGTTTTGTTAATGATAGACCGATGTTGTTTCTGAGTGAAAGACAAATAGTACAAAGTGGTTACCATCTCGCTTGGTATGCTTCTTGGGAGTGGCGGAGACCAGCGCGCTCGCCACCAGCGCCACCACCAACTGGAAGAGACAACGATTAAAATTACTAAAAATATAATACTTTAGGTCTAAATGTAATCGTGATAGCTTTTTATGTTTTGCTGTTGAGATTGTCGGTCAGATGTTATATTCTAGCTATAAAGTGAATTAGACACCTCATCCTTTCCATTTGCAGCGCCCTCTCACCTGGCATTCCAGATAAGAGAGTATTAGTAGGTACCTATACTGCAGTATAAATAACTAAAAACAATCATCAGAAATGTACAGTCAAACAAAACAGCGCTTTTTGGGCAAAACATTGGTGTTATTATAGATGTATATAATTGTAAATTTAACAACGACTTATTTATTAAATTATGTTGTGTAACTGGGATTAGGTATTTATAAATTTAAATTTCGAGCAAATTACATTTAATCCTGGAGGCGCTAAACTCGACGTGGTTCAGGATATATCGTTCCACGGGGATATTGTACAAATTGGATCAGTCGGGATAATGTCATGTGATTATAAATAAAATTGCCCGCAGTTATTTATTTAAACTGAAAATTATATATGTAAAATATAAAAAAGGAACTCTAATTCCAATTGTAATTACTTTAATTTAGGTTTCATTTCGGTTAAAATTCGAGTTTTGATAAAGAATGCCACACGAAGTTCTTGACGTTAATCTCCTAACAAAATGTCGTGTATAATCTGTAATATATTAATGTGATCTCAACAAGAAATAACAAACTATTCTTCGTGACACTCTTAATTCTATTACCACTACGCCATAAACTTAAAACAAGGGATATTTGAACGCGGTTTCAGATTTCCTAATTACAAAATCGTTTCACAGAACAGCTTCTGAGTTATTTTATTTTGTTACATGAATTTATTTTCTTCAGCGGTTTTCCAAAAATTGTTCCAACAAGGCTGATTATTGTATATTTGAATGCCAAGGTTCATTCCAATCCCAAAACTTTCCTTGCGGCAAGACGGACAATAGATTGGCAGATTGCCACTTACACTCAAATGTATGCCAAGAGTAAACTGACCTCAAGGTATGTTTTCTAAATTAGGAACTCGGAGAAATGAGGTATAAGATAACATGTGATGAATTGTTTATAGCTGGGGAATTATGTGGGGATTTTTGATATAATAGTGGGTTTGTAGAGCTTTTTGTAGTTCGTATGCAGCAGCACTACCTTCGTAAATATTTAGTCCGTATTTTACTTCTGAATATGGTGAAGCTCTCAATAATCTGTATTTACATGATATGTTTAATTACGTACGTTTAATCTAAATAGGTGGGTAGGTATTAATGGCCTCTAGTGAGAACTTAATATTACGCAAACTATATGCCTCGATTACAATTTATATTTTTATATAGTACTCGTAGCAAACGAGAATACAGTCGACCTGATGGAAAGTGGCAATTATTAAAATGCACTTCTATATCAAGTCCAGTTTGATAGACTATCTGAGGTTGGCCACAGGTGCGTTGCTATCCCCAAGAACTAAGTTGAAACGCCTCATGTAAGTATATATAACACCCTTTTTACGGGAACAAAGCAGTACCTGACACTATTGTTGTCAGGTTATGGATAAAATAGGTGTAACAGTGGTGCAATGGAGTCGAACCACAGAGACTAGTAGTAGTAGTTTATTACTTTGGAGTGATAATTCACAAGTTATAATTAGTTTTGAAAGCGTCTAAATTCCCAAAACATGACCGAGTCACCCAGTTCCCACAGAGGAGCAGCTCCAAGTTTTGGTTACGAGCCCCGAATGTGCGTGCTTTGCGCGACAATTATCCTCTTCTAATGACTTTACGCAAACCCATTGCGACAGCCCCAAGGTGAGTCTGCGGCGCTTGGTGCCAGCTGCTTCTAAATCGTTCACTTAGGCATTTTAACATTGGAGTGAAAAAAGCGTGGCCTTAACCTCCCAGAACTTAGGTTAAATGTTCAAACCTTGTATATGACTGTGTTCCAACATAATAATTACATATAGACCTCTTATCCTACACGAATTTGATAATTTGATTCTCATTGTTTCAGGAGGCTAATTGTCGTCAAAATACCTAAATGAACAAATGAGAAATGCTTCACAGCTAAATTAAGTTGGCTTGTTTCGCATTAGTATTCATCGTTTTAAGGGATTTTGAATTTTGGACGCTTTTCCCTTTTACATAATTAGTTGAGATGCTCATTGAAGCTGTCTTTGATCAGCAAAGTTTGTTTGATCGTAAACGTTGACTAATAAGCGTTACAAACAACTTTGCAAACTAGTTAACTTACCATCATTGAATAAAGCCAATGTACTTAGCTAACATATAGGTGTATGTATATGTCTAATTACATTTAGAACATAAAACATAAACGCTTTCTACACTCATAGCCCCATAGTAGGATTTTCTTCTGTGTCGTGGGTGCCATGGACACACAAATACGAATACACAAACACCCAGACCCAGAACAGAAATCTAAATTCACCATTCAGATGTCTGTCTGGCGGGGAATGAACCCGGGACCCACTGTCAGACCTTATATATTAGTTTAAGCCCTTTGTAATTCGATTCCGGAGGCATCTCAGTCGCATCGATAACAACTTTTAACAGCCATGTTAAACGCTCTGTGTTTTTGCTTAAAGATAATACATGTACGAGACGTTCGAATTTAGTCCTCGTAGGTAGTAACGCTTCTATGGTCGACCTCAGGTAGGTCTCATCTATCTGGTTATTGATTAAAGATAACCATTGGGGCAGTTACCATCAGGTGGACTGTATGTTCGTTGCCCACTTAATTTTCATTTAAATCAGTATTCTCGGTAGCAACTGCAAGATCGGCGGTATCTTGTGAACTTTCTAAAGGAATAGAACAACGCGCTTTTACCATCGCCATCGATAAACTAGTCACGTGTCCCAAGTTCAAACGGACGAGTGAAATTTTTTATGTTTACTCCAAAATCGAGGATTTTGCCTTAACGCGAACATTCGTAGGCGACGCGTGCGTTACGACGTCTCGTAAATTTACTTACTTTACATTTTACTCGTTTTATCTTTTTGAATCTTTTGAATCAAGAGGAGCAAAGGAATTCGGACAACGCGGATGTCCGCTTTTATTTTAGGCATATTTGGAAAGTTTTCGAGCATTGTGATTATTTGTCTTATTGCGTGCAAAATGTTTCCGGTTTATATAACATCTTGTTCGAACACGATCGTTAAAACCATATTGTGATGACGCTATAGGATCGTAGTGATAAAGTAAGCACCAATCTTAGTCAGAGTTTAAGTAAAAGCCTGTTATGTGCTAAGATGAATTCAAAAGTTTTCACAGATTCTATAAACAAAAATAAATTATTAAATAAACAAAACTACAATTGTACCAATAGGTTATTCCATAACCGGTATGATGCAATTTGAGCATCATTAATCAAAACTCTTAAATAAACATAAACACTTTCTACGCTCACAGCCCCACAGTATGATTTTCCCATGTGTTGTGGGTGCCATGGACACACAAACGACGAATACACAAACACCCAGAGCCAGAACAGAAATCTAAACTCATCATTCAGATGTTTGTCTGGCCGGGGATGGAACCCGGGACCCACTGCGTGTCAGACCCATAGAGTGACCGCTTCGCCATGCGAGTCGTCCAATAGGAATGAATAAAGTGGACAAAATATCTATGGCTCACTAAAAGGAGTGAGTGAAATAAAACAATAATAAAATATAGCATAATAGTGTTTACAAAACTTCTGAGTATAAACTTTAGCGAAACAAAAACAGCAAAGCTTAACAATGAATTTGTTAACAAGTTTACAACCGCAACAATGATATAGCTTGGCTCGTAGATAAGAAGTACATTAGTGAAACATTAGGCACTGGGAAAAAATGCCGTCAACCATTACTGCTAATGACTTAAGGGCTTTTGCAAAAGGAGCTTTAGGTTTACACGTGACTACTGTTTGAGGATAATCTATAAGTACACATAAATAAAACGGTTTGTAAATAATTGCCATTTCTTTTACTTAATATCTCTGTTATTAATAGAAGCATCAAAACAAATGGTAACTACTGAACTGATTTGGACAAATTTACACAAATGTATAAGCTCGCTAAGTTAGTATTTTTATCTATGTACATGTTTTATGCATTTTAAGATTGCGGTTATTGGTTTTATTTCATTAGCCTCTTAAGTCCATTGTTGGATAAGCCTCCAAAGCCAAATGAGGCTTTGTTGAAAATCACTGCGTTTGGCGTGCGTGTTGGTGACCGCAGGTTTTGGAGTTACACGGTAAGACGCTGTTGCCCATCTTCTGGATTTTGTTCTATAGTAGCCTTTTACATCCACGAAAGGTCTCTTTGGGAGATTATTATAATATGTAATCAAGGCATTCAGCCGTTTATAAAACAACTTAAATGAATTATTTATACTGAGTATGAATATGAAAAAGCCTTAAACGTCGCAAGGTGACCAAAAAACTAAGCAAAACCGCGAGACGACATTGCGCCATTGCAATAGAACAATGGCGGAGGCGTACAGCGATACAACATGCAAATTTATTTAAATCCCGTCGTGGACGACGCTGGCAACACTTTTCGCTACATTACCTCGCGATTGTGTAGACACATTTACAGTGGGAATCGGAATGTCCTTAATAGTTTTTTTTAACTAAACTCAATAGGTACATTGTAAGCGATTTGTAACTTTTTGTTGTTCTTAGTTGATATTCATTAGTGTTGCTCGCGTTTTTGCAGCGCTATTGCAGTTACTGGGTTTTGTCGTTATATTCATACTTTATCGTAATACAAGCTTGTGCTATCAATATTTACATGTGCTTGTGAACCTTTCGTACATACTGTTTGCGCTCTTGGTCTAAAGTCTTCCCTAGACACGACGCTTTATAAGATTACTACGCACTGCGTTAGTTGTTCTATATTTTATACCTTAGTCATATTCAATGACTTTAAAAAAGATGATTGAAGATGAAGATTACGAAAAGCGATGCTATTATAGGTTCAAAAGAGAGGTTACTATTTTTAAGCATCATCTACCTATTCTATTGCTTACATATAACTTGAGTAATGTATGTGTAGATGTTATATAGACATCAGATTACCTACAGGCTAAGTAGTCAGTATAGACACATGCATTTTGAATCACAAAAAGTTATAATTATGATGATTTTACGTCACTCACATAGGCTATAAACCTACGAGGCACATAATCATAAATCGTTAAAGTCATTCTCAGTGAGGAGAGGCGGAAGTGAATGAGCATTGACATTTGTAGTGTAAATGCATCAGGTTACGTCAGCGTCGGATCGAGATGAGATTCAGCTGGGAATAAACATTCCTAGAACGGAAGGGGGTTTATGTAATGTAGGTAATGCAAATAATTAATGTTGCATGGTCAACAATACTTATGGATATTTGTTGTTTAAAAGAGAATTACATGAAGTTCATTACGGATGCGCAGTGACCTAATAAGAATCGGGGGAGGGGGAGGCTTGATACTTCCAAATAGGAGGGTTTCTTGAAAACAAGATCCGCCCTATGGATTTGAGTACATGATGTAACTTTTTGGTTTTGTAACAATATATTATAAAGGAAATTTTATTAAAAGATCAAAACTATTTACCATGGTAATGAGTATTCCATGTGTTAATGTTGGACATCGACTATCTGTTTGCCACTTTTCAGCGAAATACGACCACTAGTTTTTGCATAAAACGCACAAATAAACATACATCCTTACAAACTTACGCATTTCTAATATAAGTAAGATTTATATCATCTATATTTTAGTGTTTATGTGTAGCCTATCATTTCTTCAAGTTAATGTTTAGCAACAAGAACACCCACAGTAAACGGGCCCCATACATCACGCTGACGTTCGAATGCGCGTCGTCTCACGGGAACACACATGGGAACCACTGCGCAATGGCGCGCCGTATTGTTCCAAATTGTGCAAAACCAATTTGCAACCGTGTTCCTCGCATTCTAATTATTTTCAGATACAATCCGACGTATCGTATGACGGAACGGAAGTTACGTAGCGTCTTCGGATTTATTCATTCTTTTGTGTACAGTTCGCATATTGCGTGATATGACCAACAATGAAATCCTACACAAGTTATCTATGCATTGAATTATATGAGAAGGTTGATTTGGAAATGACTGATTTTCCTAATGATATGTTTGGGATGTCCTTGAGTGTATGTAAGAGCCCCACTTTTCGCAAAGCTCGTCAAATTTAATAAGGTAGGATAACAAAAAGCATTCGTGGCTTGGAAAATTATATATTGTCTGCAAAGATTTAATTATTAATTGTTTTCAATACAGATTACTTATTAACTCTGTAACTAGTAGTAATAGGCCAAATTAAAATGAATTTAGAAATATTTAGAAGTTATCAAAACCATATCGTTGATAACAGATGTCTGTGGGTGGCAGTGGGCATTTATATATTTTGGCACCTCCATATTATAAAAAAGTATCTACAGTCCAATCAATAGCCACCGCCATTGCTTGTTATTTGGTCTCCGGTTGACGGGTTCCTTAATTCCTTAATTATTAATTAATTCCTTAATTCCGTATCCTTAATAGTAAACATGAAATAAAACAGTTTGTGAGCACAGGAAGTAACAATTCGCGAGGCATCTCGCGGAACCCCGCACAATGCCGCCGGCACTTTCCTATGGAATTGCCCCGTTTTTATGCCACTTTTCACTCTAGCGGTGTTAAGGAAATGTCAAGAGGTCGTATAAACATAATTTTTAAATACGTTTATATTTTTATGCGAAAGGGAATTTTATGGCATTTGGACCTTTTATTAATTGGGTAATGTATAAAAGTAACTACAAGTACGTAGGTAACTGTTTTACCAATTTAATATTGGTTTATAATGTGTAATAAACAACAATAAATAGATCGAAATTCAGTCCCAACTATAATTTGAATGTGTGTTTGGTGGTAGAAGTCTTGGCGATTCATCGGATCTAATATTTAACTTAAGCACTATAAGCACTTTTATGTTACGGTTTGCAATAATGAAAACAGAATAATAAGCCATAACGAAAACTGCATAATCATTGTTAACATGCAGCAAAAAGCACAAACCGAAACGACATACATAATTCAAAAAAAAAAGTAAGCCAAATTCTAACATTTTAAATTCAAGCAAAACATTTGAATAATGCGAATGACATAACGTGCGTACTGCATACAGCGAAAGTAAAAGTGTTGGCGCGCCGTGAGCGGCCTTTCCCGCGCGCAATCCATTGCCGGTCACTGCACACGCGTCTTCAATTACCGTCAATTAGAAGTAGTAATGTACGCCGTATACGCGAGATTATGGATACGTAGATAACCATTACATAAAGTTATGCAGGAGCGCGTAAATAGGTTGTGTGAACTATGACCCAGGTTTTATGCCGCGGCCTAGTATTGTGTTTGCGTTTCTACGTACTCTGTGTCATACGAGTCGCTGGGCCACTTTCTTTTAATCAGCGAGCGTGAAGTTTCTCTCAGATTAAGTCATAATTGTCATAAATTCGACTCAATTTGCGCTCATCAATATGGATGACTTCATTAAGGGTATATTCGTTCGTGTGGTAATAAAATAAGCATTATTAGGTGGCCCAAAATTTGTTGATTACGCTTATTAAGAAATGTCTTATAAATCATGTGTTGTAATTAAATATTTTTTATTAATAATTAATTTAAATGTTGAAATCAACGTAGTACTTTATAAAAAATGTTATGTAATTTTATTACAGTTTATGTAGGTAACTCATTACATTTTACTCCATAAAATGAATAGGCTTTTAGATATATAAATTTATAATATTTAATATACATTAGTTAGCTAATCGTTTAGTCGTTTGGCACATCAAAATCATGTTAAATTTTATTTTAATTATTGCTATTTTGCAAATTATATTTTTGCGATGATCTCATAAACGACTACATTAAGTAGAATTTATGGAAAAGTGTTAACACAAATGGGGAATATAACATTCATTTCTATATAACGTACTCGTATATTTGTATGTTTCACGAAACATTTTTTTGTTTCCAGCGAACCTAAATATATATAAAGCTAATCTAAAGCTACTGAATGTAATAACATGACCTTTCCAGTTAATATTTCATAGAGATACAGAACATCACAAATATTACGGAGATGTTAGATCAAAAGGGATAAAAGCGACGGCAAGAGAAAATAAATGAAAGAGCATTTTATAAGCGAAGCTTTTGTTGGATCGCGGCGAAATAACGAACGTTGGGAGTAATATCTTACAGATGGCTTTCTGCTTCATTTATAAAATAAAAAGTAGTTTCGTATTATCTGTTATTAAAACGTATGTAAGAAAATATAAGTTGAAAGGAGCAAGGCCATGCGTCGGTTTTAATACAGCGAATTGATTTTAATACACCTAAATTGATCGAATCTTAGGTAAATAATAGATTATTTAATATGACTTAGAAATTCCAGTAAATGTTGTGTTATTATCCAGTTACATATTTAAGATTAAATATTTAACTGAATTACAATAATAACCATTCATACCAACCGGATAAGATTGTATTTTACTTTAATTATTCTATCTAATTATTAGAGTTATATGTAACATATTACTTTTAGTAAATTGAATTCTCGTTGTAAATGTAAAATTAAGCTAAACAAAGTAACCATTTTAAAAAGTTGATGGAATACAAATTAAAATATATTTAAATTAATTATCGATTCGGTATCACTATGTAGAAAATTGAGTCTGTTGCAAAAGATGATAGTGAACAAATTCCAAAAGGTACTTCGTTAAAAACAAATCTTTATTACACCGAATTTTTCTAGAAAAACCAAATGTCATTAAATTGTTTCACACTTAAACTCAGATAAACTTTTTATCGAAAGTGAACTTCCTCTTTCACGTGCAAATTACGAAACCGCAGATCCGAGCACTAGTCTAGCATCGATGTCAACGCACGAGAGCTCTAATGATGATCACCAAAACATCGCGACAATGGGACATTAGAGAATTGTCGCGTCTACATTGTCTGCGCTTGTAAGAAAGTAGAGAAACTGCCTAAACGTAAATTATTAATGCCAGTGAGAACACTTAGGTTTAGCGACAATGGCGTTAGGTGGGATTATTAATGATAACACGTTGCAAGAACACATGATGGATTTTAATAATTTGTATACACTTACGTATAATGCTGTTAATTGTGCACGGCTGTCATGCTCTACATGTTAAACAATGTAGGATCTAAAGTTACGCCTTGGCGATTACATTTGTTTTTTCTATTAAAAAATGTTATATAAAAATCTATATTGGTGTATGTATGTTATAGGCATTAGTAGCTATTGTTTTTACAATAATATTTTGTTAAAAGTTCTTCGACGGGAAACTACCGAAAGTAGTTGTCACACTATGTCGAAAGCGTTTCCGAATTCAAAAACAATTATATAATGATATGCATACAGTTTTTTTTATACTGTAAAAAGTAAATTGCATGTTCATTTACTAATAAGCATTCAGCACATCTAATGATAACTTTCCACTGGCCAATCAACTTCAGGTGGGATAATAGTCTTAACTGAGGTTGGCCACCAAATCTTTGTAATCATATCGTTCTAAGCAGAACACATCAATGCTTATCAGCTGTCGTATTTGAAATTAATGGGGTAAATTATCCATTAATTTAATGATGTATCGAGGAAGTTTCGATAATGAGTATACAGTGAACTTTGTACTTTTTTCTGCGGTATAGATTAAGAATCGACGTCTGTATAGGAGGAAGCGGTAAGTGACTTAATCTTTGCCTGTTTTCACATCGATCTTAATCGTGAGAAAAGATTTAACGGAATCGATTATTTTTTAACCTGAAGTAACATGTGCATTAATGAGCATTAAGATTCATTTGGAAAGATCAATTTAATTACCGTTACGTTTAATTATTTCTTTTTAGTATTAAACAATATTTCAATGTGTTTCCTATTACGTATAAGCTCGAGCATATGTTGGTATTTTTAATATTGTATGTTGTAAAATATTCATAAATTTTGTGTAGGAGAGATAACCTTTAAAGTAAATCGTTTATTTATAATGCATTTTATTAACAAATTAGTTCTACACTGCGATAATAACCCAGACCTGACAAACTAGTGGCTTTTGATTAACAAAATAAAATTATACGATAATAGTTATGGCTTTTTACATATTAGTAGCAAACGAACATGCTGTCCACCTGCTGATGAGTGGACTTCTGTAATTAACTCCAGATAGTATTGAGGTTCACCCTGAAGCTGGTAACAGAGATGTTGCTACCCTGAGGACTAAGAAGACGAAGTTAAAATGCCTTGTTTAAGTGTCCCTTAACCCTTTAACAAGAAAACAGCAGCACGTAAGACTGGTCATAAACTAAACTTTAATAAAGATAAGATAAGTAAGTGCTCAGTTGTTCCAAATAGAAGAGAAAATGTATGTAGTCGCTAAATACTAACGTGAAGTAACGTGGACAAACAAAACGGTAAATAGCGGGAGGTTTTACATAGTTTTGCTATTACATTTGAATTTGCCGCGCGTGCCGTAATGGGCAAACAGTGTCCACGCAATCCGCACGCCTTACGTCACCGCGGAAATATTGCATGACCTTGGCCTTCTTACTTTCTATTGCTTATTACCTCGTGACTTTTCTTATCTCACTTAAGACGAAAGTTTGTGAGGCTGTATGTGTGTTTGTTACTTTATAACGCCTGAATGGCTGAACGGATCTGGATGAAATTTGGTATCGGGATTGATTATAGTCTGAAATACAAAGCCATTTTATCCTGGAAATATGTACGATTCCCGTGGGAAAGCTTTCCTTTTTTCCATAGTGGTAGTTTAAGGGTCAGAGAATGATTTTAAAATTTAAAAATAAATTGCAGTTATATGTATTTCTTCTCTCGTTATTTTTTGATCTCAGTCAAAACCGCAGGTACAGCTAGTTAAAAATAAAAATCTATGTCATCTTTTATACCTAATCTGTGGCATTTTAGTCTATAGCCAGTTAATTAGCTCTGAATGGTGTCAAAGACAGCCGTATTTTTATGATCTCAAAGAAAGTAAGAGATCAAAGTTAAAGTTTCATTAATAAAAAGCGTCTTTTGACATTTTGCCGTGTAGAAAGATAATGACGCATTTATAAGTTTTTAGAAAGCATTTTTACGATTACTACATAGATACAAGAAACTTTAGTTAAACATAATTTTGCTGTAATCCTTTGGTTGTTTAATGATTTATGCTAATGCTTGCGTTTTGTTTTTGTTTAACCAGATACTGCCTTGTTCGACACGTGTTCTACATAACGGGCGGGGTGACCTTTACAACGTCAATTTAAAGGTAATTTGTTTTACGGTGTGCATTTCAATATTTTTCGTTACAATAAAAAAATCTACTGCGTTACTCTTTGCAATTTACGTGCTACTACAATTTGGAATAACCTTTGCGAGAATAGTTTGGCTTAGTTTGTTTGTTAAGTATTTATATCCACTCTACATACTTATACTTTGACTAATAACTAAGTACTAATATTTGTCGAAAAAAATTATCGACAAAATACTTAACAACAATCAGGACTATATTTTATTTGTACGATACTACAAAATATTTTTGTAAAAGTAAACATAGCTAACAATAGTATGTAAGTCAAAATCTACTTGTGAAATTTTAACGATCGAGAGCCGTCAACTTAGAAAGAAGGCTTTATTCTCGGCGGACTGCCGAGTGTCCGGCGCGTGCTCGACATTGCCAATAGGGTCAAACCGTAGGGCAGGGGTTGGCAACTTGTGACCATTGACATATATTTGATTTTTTTATATGACTATCTGAAATTTTGCTAAAAAAACACATCTTTAGTTTTACTGAACGTATCCTGCATTTACTTATATCAACTTCGACATTTTTAATTCTATTATTTTCTGTAAGTAATAAACATGTTCTAACTTTTATATACATAGAGTAGAAATATTCTGCAGGTGAAGCCTACGTGAAGGTGACTGAGATTAATATAAACGTGTTAGAGTTTAGCCGCAGGTAGTCGAGCCCTGCTCTACATTTACGGTACGCGAGATATCTCGCTACACGTGTAGACAACTGAGAACAAATTACAATATATTTCAGTTTCTGACAAAACGTAAAAATATAACCTAAATATTTGTGCGCATGTTTTATTATAAGTACTCAAATGTAATATGCTATTTAAAACTTAAATATTATACATTTAACCTCTATTTTAATATGTAAAGGTTTCTCGCTATATGTGCTTTTTAATTTATTTATTCCTGGTGTTTTATAGCTAGATTTAATCATCATTTATATGTAGTCTAAGAAACCAACAACACCAACACAAGTTTTAAAACACTAAAATGTAAGCTGTAATGTCATAGACAGACTTATAACAACTTCAAATTTAACACCTTTTACGTCGGTGATTAAGAATGAAAGCATCTTCGTTAGCGACACTTTTATCTCTACATTGTAACGTACAGAAAATTCTGTTCTTACTGCATTTATTATGTAATGTATTCTATACAGTTGTCATAATAACTTTCTATTACAAAATATCATATGGCTTAATATGATAATGGAGGTATTAAGATTAATTTTTAATAATTTTAACTTTCACAAAATTGGGGTCTGATAAAATACATATTCGTTGTATATTGCAATTTATTTTACAATGTTATAAAAGAATTCAAATTAAGTAATCGTACATTTAATAAAGGAAGCTTGATAAAAATATTCGAAGAATTTGTACTTAATTATTATTATTCTTTTGATGCGTAATTAATGTCAAAAATCGTTATCTGACACTTTTGCCTCTACAAGGAAAAGACGCAGTTTTAATTAATAATTACTAAGAAGAATCTATACCTATGGGATAAAGATAATATAAAATAACGTTCGTTAGCAACTTTGTATAGAACATAGAGTTCCATCTGAAGTCGATTATAGATGCATCGCTGCTCCTGAGGACTAAGATGGTCAACTCTACGTATGCCTGCCGACATTTACAAATTGTTTTGCATATTATTAAGTCGTCAAAAAGACTCGACATTATAATGGATTCTAGATCTCGACCTATGTTAGGAATGATGGTAAGACCCCGGCGGCGGAGTACCGCGTGGTGGAGTGACGCAACATACCACAAATTGCTGTGATGCAACGCCACTCGGCACTTAGAGCTCCTATTGTATGCGCTGAGGATCTTGGTGTGGTCTATCTTTCAGACAGTCTATATGAGCTGGAATCTTAATACAACTCTATATGGGGACTCATGGTCTTTTAACCATACGAGGTTTTTGATTGTCATCTGTATCGATTTGTGAGTCACGCACACTAAATTCTCGCAAAATAATCTAAGTACTTACTCACTGAGTGAAAATCGTGAAAGTGAAAATCGATCAAAATTATTTTTTGAAATTTACATATTTTAAGGTTATCGAGATAACATATTTATGATACAGTATGTTTTTAATTTTATTTATCTTTGAATTGTATTTATTTGTATATGGTATACGATCGAAAATATATTGCATTTTAATTCTATAATAAATTATCATATAGATTATATTTGATCGAATATTAGCTAGAGATTTCATTTGCATAAAAATTCAGATTCTTAGTGTATGTTTTATATCAATCCTATAAATATCTAATAAAGTCGACTGACATAGGTATGTTATCAACAGCATCATTTTGTTATTATATGGCACATTCTTACATATAATAACAATTGATATTTATATATACCTTATAAAGTGTATTTGCTGGTTATTAATATTGTCGTTATGAATTCCAATATCCTATCTCATGAACTTGAGTTCTTGAGCAGTTTCTGACACATTGATTACTTTTCCTTTATGTTCTCGAGCGAGCTTTTATCAAGGCTAAAGTACTTGTATGCTCTACGATAAAAGCTCGCAAAAAAATTCTGCATTTTTCTTTCCTTTTAAGGGCACGCAATATTTTATAAGGCATGGTGATGTTGTTTAACAATAATGGAATGTAATCAAATAAAATTAAGATGCCGGGTATTTTGTTTTGTCAAAGAGTAATTATTATGATAAGTACTACTTCTGCCTTATAACAGCAGGTTGAAGCCCTGCTGTGCTCTGTTCTGATGGATAAGGGAGATATATTTATCTGAGACATTCAAAGTCCTCAGGGGTAGCAGCCCCTCTGTGGCCTACCTCAGATAGGATAGTATCTTCAAAACAAAATATCATATGAATGATATAATCGGCTTCAGAACAATATTATATTACTTTTTGGTTCTGATTGTTCTTCATTTATTATTCTGAGCACGATATTCTACGCCTTTTTGAGATTTCTATAACAATGCTTATTGTGGGTTTATGGAGTATATCTGAATATTTAAACATAATATACATAAAACTGTTTTAAATATTGCGAAAATACAACGAAATATGAAAATTACCTTTTTCCTGAAAGGTTTTCCGAAGGATCTTTATCATCTTCTATTCCCAGAATTAAGACAGTTAAAGATAGACGATAAAAAATAAGATATCCTAGTATTAAAAAAAAGTTACTAAACGTTTAATGTAGCTTACATTAAACTTATCATATCTCATTATCTTTTTTCATTCAGGAAAGTTTTAACGCAAATTATATTCAATTACAATAACAAGCTTTATATAAATTTAAAGGGGTATTTAATAGAATGGTGCTGTGATAAATAAAATGGTTTTCTAATCAATGCACTTGCGAAAGTAGCGCAGAGTAGCCCGCATGCGGTATGGTTAGCTATTTATATTAATTTCCACACAATAATATCGTGTTCACTATGGTGTAAGTGCGTGTTCTTCCGCCATGGCAATTTGGTCACGGAAAACATTGATCTTAATACGAGAAATGGTACCTGCTCTGTAAAGGGCTTTGTACCTTATGTACTTGTTGCATGGTGGTATCAGTATGGATTGTCAAGTGTGTCAAGCAGCGTTATGCGCATGCGTTTATTTGGTTGTGGATAGCGATTGTCCTAAATACGACGCGACTGTTTAAGACCTCAGGAGTAGCATCTTTGATTTATTTCAGGTAGAAACTTTTTGTGGAGTTGGATACAAATGTCTTCGGGCGGCAGTGACCACGACCCATCAGATGGACTACATACTCGATTGCCACTTCAACATTATGTAAAAAAACTACGTATCATGGACTTCATTCTTATCGATATTATGAATGCGAAAGATTGTGAAGATGTTGATTATGTTTACGAAAGATTGTTTGTTACACATTTAAGCAAAAACTACTGATTAGATTTGCATGAAATTTGGCACACAGATAGTTTATGGGCTAGATTAATACTAGGATTAAGGTGGAACATGACCCAAGCGGACGGAACAGCGGGAAAAAGATAGTGTTTTATAAATGTTCCAGGAAAGCTAGTTATAGAGTCTGGGATCTGTAAGAACTAGTCACTAGAGGCATAATTATTACATAGCTTAGTGCTGTTAGTTGCTCAGGTATCTTTGACAACAAGCACAATTATTAGATATAATTAGGTAATAATAAGCACATAAAACGAAAATAATTAACTTTATCTTAATTTGAAGCAGTACTATCATTAAATGCAGTTTTCGTAAACAAATTTTATGTTCCGGTAGCTGTTTCAGTACGACTTTTAAATTTAGACATGCAGATTAAATGAATATATGCATTTCAAACAGCTATATTATCTCATCTTTCACAGTTTAAATTACAAATATTAATTGGTATGTGTGGTATGGGACTGGAACCGGAGATAAGAGATGAATTTTTGTTAAAATATTGTCATAAAAATTATATTGCAAAATATTTTAAAAGATTTTTTTCCGGCAAAGATAACTTTAATATGATAATAAATTAATGATAAACAGTAATATAATTGTATGCTCTTGCATTTAAGTTATTTATTCATTGTTTTATGTTAAATGAATTACAATAATTAAATCATTTATGTTATATATAATATATTAGATGTAAGGATTGCTCTTAGTAAATGTTTAAGATGTAACGGTTTTAATATGGTTACTGATAATACGTTTTATTATTTGTAAAAGAGGCCAATGCCCAGAAGAACAAGAAAAGATATGATAAATAGCATTAAGGTAAAATTCAAGTATTAAAAAACTTACCACAAGTTTTATATGAGCCATCTTATCGTTGCTCCGACGATTATGTCTGTGAAAGATTACTTTCGTTACTTTACTAGATCCACATTATCTCGTGCAACTTTATATATTCTGATCAAATTCTAAAAAAATGTTTTGATTGTGGTCAGTTAATTTGTTCTGAAAACCATAGACAATTGTTTGGTTTTCCATAATATCATAAATCACGATTTGAAAATTACAAACTCATAATAACGGTTATTGTACGCACAAAAGCATAATTATTTAACAAGTAATATTTTTTATCATTGCGAGTAAAATAATTTTATTATTATTTTTTATTTTACATATTATGCAATGCACGGGCGCGAGTTACTCACCGTTAAATCACAGAATCCAAAACACAGATAATAAATCCACTGGCGGACGAGCGCTTTTTAAGTAAAAAGTGTCGTGTTGCGCGTCTGGCACTGTTGGTGTATCGTTGCCGCGTCTTCTCTATATATGTAGGCCCCCCTCTAGTCGATACCGTGCACCATCTCATATAATTATGTTCTAATTTAATTTTATAACAAAACGAACAATTAAGTTACGTGAGTACTGAAAACTGAACGTTTCGCACCGTATCCTAACGCTCTTGGTAATTAATATTTCCGAGAAAGTGTAACTTGAGTATGCAACTGGAAAATGTTCTTAATAATATTGAGTGCATGAAAACTTTAACCATTAATTATTTATTGGATTATTTTCAAATAAATAGAGCGGTAGAAGTGTTCTAATTCTATTTTTATATAAATAAATTTATTTTCGTTAACAAGAAATGTCAAAATAGAATCAAATCGTCGGCGTAAAAAGTAAAAGTACCGAGTCATTTTTTAGGATTTTGTAATGATGCGTAGAAACAAGACAATAGTTACATAAAATTAAATATACGTTATTTAATGTCAAGGATAAAAACACTAGTTTTCGTTTAAATAGGCTAACGGAATGTAGGTCTCTTAAAACATTGTTACCGAAGTAGGTTGGTTTGATAATTACATAGTAAGAAGTAGAAAGTTTTTATAAAGAAGTTTTTGGTTATCATTACTTAGTTCTTTTTAAAGTTTAATTCATTTTGGTTAGAATATTAGTTGTTTCCGCCAAACAAAACTGTTAAGCATTACCGTGTTCTGATGAAGAAATGAAGGGAAAGGACACATACGAGGCGTTCTAACTTAGTTCTCAGGGAAAGAAACGTATTTTTGTTACACTTTAGATATCAGAGTGTGTGTTAGTTATACAAATGAACATAGGTCGTAGAACGCTTTTCTGGTTTGACTTTGGAAGTATCACTTCAAGACCTATTTCTGTCTAATAACAGCAGTCTTAAGTGCTGCTATGTTTTGGTCTAAAGGGTGTGGTAAGGGAGATAGATTTATTAGAGACGTTCCAATTTATTTTTCAGGGGTAGCAATGCATCTATGGATAACCTCAAATAAGACTCTGATCTTATCTGGGGTTGATTATAAATGTCCATGGACGGCAGTGGCCACTTACCATCAGGTGGACTGCATGCTCGTTTGCTACTTCCATATTATAAATAATAATATAATAGCAAAAAACAATCTTAAAGGTCATAAAACCCTTCGAATTTTGAGACTGTCGCATCGTCGTTAAACCTATTTGTGCCATATCGCAACATATACGTAAGTAGGGTTGCTACATGTATTTTATCATAAAGCATTGTACTTATTTGGAGTAATTGACACATTATAAGAAAGTACGCGAAAATAATTTATTTTTCGTGATCTGAGAATAAAATAGTTAAGCATTTTTGCGTAAAAAGAAGATTCTGTACCCTCTAGGTTTTTATAGTCTCCTTACTGACGACCTTTTTTTCGTTAAAATGCAGAGACACAATCCGGTGTTGAAGATTATTGAGATTCCCCTTTTTTGTTGACCTGATTTCCTCTTTCTCTACCCTCAAACTTGCCTCGGGCCAAAAAATTAAGAGAAAAACAAAATTGTACTTTATTTTAGAACTACGTACTTTTTTGCATCTTTTATAAATAGCCAATGTACTTTAATAGCTAAAAAAAGGTAGCAATCCTAGTTGTAAGTTATATTCTTACTTTATTTTAATACTTTTTAATTATAAGGGTTTTCACATTAGTCCTCAGGGGTAGCAACCCACCTGGCTGAGCTCAGGTAGGACTTTAATTCTATCTGGTCTTGATGACAGCTTGCGTTTGTTGCTAACTTTAATAATAAAAAACGCTGCTTTAGATGATTAACGGCACAATTAAAAAGTTGGTACTCTGATTCCCGTTGACGACCCGCGTGGTGGAGCCGTCACCATACCAGTCTGACACGCAGTGGGTCCCGGGTTCGATCCCCGGCCAGACAGACATTTGAATGATGAGTTTAGATTTCTGTTCTGGGTCTGGGTGTTTGTGTATTTGTGTTTGTGTGTCCATGGCACCCACGACACGTTTTTTTTTAAATTCTACTATTAAAATACCATTACGCCTTTTAATTTTTAATATTTTAACATTTATTGAAAAGATGAAAACAAAAAGGTTTGTGTAATTTTTAAGTGGCTCTCCTGTAAAATTAGCCTGTTTTGTGTTATTATTCATGTTAATGGCGTTCACCAAACCGGTCTCACACGTAGTGGGTTCCGGGTTCGATCCCCGGCCAGACAGACATCTGAATGATGAATTTGGATTTCTGTTCTGGATCTGAGTGTTTGTGCATTCGTCTTTGTATGTGTCCATGGCACCCACAACACAGGAAAAATCCTAGTGTTACGCGTTTGTTAAGTAGCGGTATATGAAAATACTAGACCAATACCGCTTAATATAGAATATCATAAATTGATTACAGTTATATTTTTCTGACCAGCGCCGCGGCAATAACACTATCTTTGAGGGCATCAGTAGTTCCGGATCTGCATTCAATATATCATTAACAGTAATAAGGTGTAATAACATAATTTTTAATTTTCCCCGCACATATAGGGAAAAGCGTGCATATTTTTCAGGCACTTATAATATTGTTCTCTGTAATTATGAGTCACGTGTTAACAGTAACAAGGATTTTGACTCCATGCCACTAATATCCGCATGTTATAAGTCATTTGTCGGATATTCCCATTTTTGTTTTCATTTGATTATATTACCTATTGCTAGCTTGTTACATATAAGAAAAAAATATCGCTATTTATCTTCTTGAGTGATTGATTAAAAAATGTTGTATCCACATAATTTACAGTTTAAGCTGTGTCAGTATAAGTTACTTCGTGTAATCTGTAGTAAATCAAAATAATTCATTTAAATCAAGCTGTGCTAATAGTTTTATAGATGTTTAGAAAATGTGAAATTAATTTAAATTGTAATATATTAGTGGATAAGGACTAGATATTATCTCATGATGATGATGATACGACCTATACATGTATTTCAATAAATACTTATTTTAAATTGATGATTGATTGATAGATTGATGCGATATCAAAGACATACAGACAGACAAATAAAATATATACAATTGTCTATTATTATTTCTTGTTGTTTTGAATTTTTTCTTTGCAAATACATGCAATGTACATATAGACAAGCGGAACTTTAATAATATTATATTATATAGAGGGATCCTTTACAGAATTATTTATAAATAACAATTAAATTTAATTGTATGTAGTATTTATTGCACATTTCGGTAATATCATATACCCAATTAAGACGTAATATTAAAACATGGGTTTGCTATAGTGTATTACGCACGTTCATTACAATATAAAGAAATGTCGACGTAATTCACATACTTATAAAATATGACAAAAATATTGATAAAAATTTAATGAGTATTATAAATAAACATAGTAAAGGTCATAACTATATAATATATATAATATAGTAGAATATTGATAGACTTCATACACGAGTGTATATATATTGGTGTAGTAAGGGAGATTAAGCTTATTCGTTGCGTTAGTATTTACAGGTAGCAACGTATCTGTGCCGCATCAGGCAGGTGTCTAAGCTTTTTTTGGGTTGATTACAGATACCTCTAGGACGCAATTGTCATCACAGATGCGTTGCATTCCTGAGGACTAAGTTGGAACTCGGATAAGTATGTCTTCCTTACCTAACTCTTAAGACCAGAATACAATATATATATAATCATGCTGTTGCAGGCAGATATAGATGTAGCGGTGTTGTTTTCGGTATTGAACTACAGAGAGTTTTACCACCTAAAATGTAGTATACCTATTTAGCACTACAATTAAAAAATATATAAACTATATAGTAGATTCACCATGGCTACAGTACAGTATGTAGGTTTATCAGATGTATGAACGTTGGCAAGGTTACGGGTACGCCGGTCATATCCTTTCTCGCTATACTTGAACACTATACCTCATTCGCTAGTTCATCGCCCGGTTAACACGACCGCTTTGTATCTAGCTTATGTTATAAAAAATCATCAACTGAAATGACAATCTTTTTTAAAGGTATGGCATATCTTACAATTTTTATCAAAGCTCGTAGGACATTTCTTTGTTTCACATATAACACTGTTTATAGCTGGTTTGTTCTGGTTTAAAGTGTAGTAAGTCAGTTTACACGATGCGTTCTCAGTCCTCAGGAGTAGCAATAAAGCTTGTTAAGGTGAAACTTAATTGACAAGTAACCACTTACCATCAGAATTAGCAAACGCGTTTGCACCCCAAGCTGGTTTGCTACATCAATAAAACAAAATATGATGAGAGCTTTCAAGGAATCATATCATCCCTTGAGAGTTATTCATAATATTCCTAAGCATCTATATAGAAGGAATGAAGTATTAAAATAATCTAAGTAGCCTGTGCAAACTCTTTCTTTTAATCTTTAATCCCTCTCATTGTACAATAATATAAGAACAGGAAAAACTTCTTTTATAAGAAAATGAAAAGTTCATCCATTAGAGGTTAGTAGGAGCTTTGAAAAGTTTTACCAGGATTAAGTCTCCAGGGTAATTGTTATAGCAAAGTACAATTTTATATACTTTTAATTATTTCTTCGTCGTAGTACAATATAACATTGTAACTTGAATGTTCTTGTATATTTTTTAAAATAAACGCAACTGCGGACGTGCTGTTACCACGTTCTTCTCTTGTTCTATAGTAATAGAGATCGCTTTTTGTTTTCATATTTTAAGAGTATGATAAAACCGATCAATACACGATTGTGTTCACATTTCGGTTCAATATCTGATGAATTCTGATGAATCACATGAATTGTATACCTCGGACTCCTACTACACAGACCGGGCACTGAAGCTTGCCTCTCAGGACTAGTTGGAGCGACACAAATTGGTATCTGCCTTAAACCTTATCGGTTTAAACAAACTTGATGCCGTAGATTAATAAATAATTAATTTTCCACATTTGCTATGTCAGCATATTGTCTGTTCTTGTTTTATAAGATTGAAGTAGAAAATGAGTACGCAGTCTATCCGATTCTGATGGTAAGTGATTTGCCACCCAAACTTTAAGTATATTGAACAGGGGTTCTGTCTGAAGGGAAACACACGCGTTGTTACTCTCAAGGTCAAAGATAAAGCCGGCAACTACATTATGTTAGTGATTTTTTTATAAATAATGAATTTTGGATTGGTGTATGTAAGAAACTACGAGCTGTGCAATGTAGACGTGCTCTTGGGGATCGTAACGGTCTGCAACACACCTGTCACAGCACAAGCGATACGCGACGAACTAATTTTTTGCATACAAATTTATTGAGTTAATTCACAACAGATATATTCAATGGTCGTATAAAGTATAGTAAGTCATTCTATGACTTTTAGATTTGATCAACCACATTCTCGCTTATTCTGTAATGACTTGTCTTTAACCTTATATTCATTGAGACATACCATTTAATAAAATGAAGAGTTAATAATATAAATCTATATATATAATGAAAATGAATGTTCCGCATTTCTGTACGTTGCATATATTTGTAAAAAATATGGATGACTTAGATTAAGTAATAAAACTCTTTGTTTTTTTATTTTTATTTGAGTCTGTTTGTTTGTACAACTTCTATTATTGAAATATTAGTCTGGTCGTTTGTATGTGTTTAAAATTACCTTAAACCAAATTTTGTGTATTTTGAAGGACTGCAGTTATTTAATACCATGTTTTAGGGTAACATTCAGTATTTTTCATTAAAATCTATTTCCTCAATCAATACTTATTTATGGCTATATTATTTTTTAAAGATGCAACGGGGCACAGATACTCACATATATTTCAAATTACATACGAGAAATACGGCTAAATCATATTAGGTGTCTTTCTCAGTCTTCAGGAGAGGCAACAACTGTAAACAGCTTACAATTGTCCATAAGCGGCAATATACCATTAGATGGTCTGCTAGCGCAATCTATTTAAGTGTTATTAAACATCTTTTGAAAATATTGCTTCAATAGTTTATCGGTGGTTATAGAACAACTACCTGACCACTGCAGACTCTAATATCGTTAACTTAGCTCGTTAGGATACGAATAAAAGCTTTATAGTTAGTAACGTAATAAAAGCTATTGTACTTTGTCGGGGCTTTTTATTAAAACAAGAAAATTTCTTTCAAACTAGTTAATGAAAAAAATATTTTTAATGTATATTTTTTATGTATAATTTAATAAGCTCCAAGCTTTTATTAGTAACTTGCTATGTGAGTAGTTAGTATACGTATGTGTTAAAACTTGTAGCAGTTTTTTTTTAACTTTTTCAACCAAATAACATGAGTGAGCTTGAAGGAATACTTATAACTTCAGTTATACGGCAAACATAAATGTGGAAGTTTCGAAGTTAAATTATGAACAATTTAACAACCTCCAAGTAACGCATGTTGTTAAAATTTTCTGTATACTAAAGAAATCTACGAAAGTAATGATTTTTCGTGGTTTGCTTCCCTAGGTCACACCTATTTTTTTCTTTATAACATTAGTATTAACGGCTGCTATGTCTTGGTTTGAAAGGTGTCGTTAGGTAGACATACTTATTGGTGGCGTTCCAACAGAGGACTAAATCAAATTACATGATTAGAGTACTATCTGAAATACCACTGATACGTCAGTGGTATTTCAGATAGTACTCTAATCATGATAGGCAGTAGCTATCACACCATCTTACCATCAGGTGAACTGCAAGCTCGTTTATTTCAATAATATACACAAAATATGTTTTAATTAATATTAAGATAATTCAGAACGAACATCTTCTGAATTCTGATAATTCAGAACGAACATCTTCTTTGCTAGCTTTATA
>MOOZ01000409.1:769963-781847 GCA_002930495.1 Cecropterus lyciades | reverse complement strand
TTAACGGAAACGGCAAGAAGACGAGCACGCTCTGCAGGGCAAGCACTTGAATTAAGCAAGGTGGTGTGTAATACTCTACAAAGCGGCTCGTCCCAAAGCCTTTGTATCGTCAGGTTTACGGGGAGGGATTCACCGGGGCAAGCACCGGACCAAGCTATCATAGCTTCCGCACAATTTCTGTAGGGCCTAAAGATTCATTCGTAATTTTTTTAAAAAGAGAACTCGTACTGTGCACAGAAGACAGGAATGCTGGTAAAACAACGGATGTAGCTTTTCTGATTCCAAGACCTCCATATCGTATAGGTAAAGAGGCCTGGGACCAAGATCTATCATCCAAGTTACTATTAAAAATTTTTGATCATATTTTCAATATAGAGTCAAATAGAGTCTAAATGTGAAAGTAAATTAAAAAATTTCCAGGCAGGGCAACATCTTAAAAAGTATGTAAATTTGGGAATAAAAATACAAAATCGAATAATAAGATACGCTATGTGAATTTTAATTTTGCATAAACAGTCAGAAATCATTTCAAATTTGAATAATACTTCATCAAAAAAGGGAGGAATAGAATCTCCTAAAACGGGAGACCCTAGGAGGCGAAGCGTTTTTTTATCTACAATTCGAATGTTGGGGGATATCGAATGAAATTTTTGTGAAATTATTTTCCTAACATGAACAGGTAATAAATCAGAAATAAAAAGTTCGCACTTCGAATAATTTAAGCCCAAGCCAATTTTTTTTTAAAGTGTCTGATAAAAAAAATAAAATCGTCAAATCAGTAGTGGCGTCGCCTCCTAAAGTCCCATCATCTAAATACCACATGTTCAATTATGAATTTAGATTTGAAATTATGGGATGAATGGCTAAACTGAAAATCGCTGGCCCAAGTGGATCCCCTCGTTGACACCCATTTGCAGACTGTTTTAAATTATTCTTATATAAAGGATTTGACGGAGCACCGTAACATTGTAATAAATACGGGAATATTTCCGGAACAAATGTTTTAATTTCGTTAAGCGGAGTGCTGCGGTCGACAGAGTTAAAAGCGTTTTTAACATCAACCTTTAAAATAATATCCCCACCATCCTTGAGCAAAAAGCTTCTAAGGCTGTGTACGGCTGCCTCAAATCCTCCTTTCGAACCGAAGCCCAGTTGAATAGGCTGAAATTTTTGTTTTAATGATGCAAGGATATGCTGACAACAAACCTTAGAAGCTATTCTTCTTATTGTGTTCCCAATAGCTATGGGACGAATGCCTCCATCTTTCTTTTTTAGTGCAGTTAAATTTGCGCCATATAGAACCGGTAATAATGGATTGACTTTTCCCGAAAGCATTAAATTGATAACATTCGTTATGTCATTCAGCAAGGACCTACCGGCGTCACCAGTTGCGCCGCATACAAGATCTTTAAAATGTTGCGGCGTTAGGACATCTAACCCACCGGCAGAACCATTTTTGAATGACATAATCGCCCTGTAAACATCTTTAGGTGTAACTATTAGGGGTGGATTAATATTATTAGTAGGTGAAAAACCAGCAAGTAGTGAAGAATTGCTCGTCGGTGGTGGGTGTTTAAGACGTAGAGCTGAAAGTATTTCCGGGGAATCGGGGGCAACAACATCATTTGAGAAGAGAAGAGAAGAGAGGAAGCACCTTTTATATCTCCATCACTCACTTTCCTCTCCACAGAGCGAAAAATAGATGGTGGATAAAATTGCTTCCTTACTTCCAATAAATTGTTATTATTGATAGGGTTAGAGCAGTTGTTCTTAATTTTTTGAGCAATAGAGATTTGCTTTGCCGAAGGATCTGATACTGCGTGTAGTATATTGTAAGAAAACGTAAAATACTGTTTCCAATAATACTTGGAGTTTTCCTTTAAAATATTTTTTAGTAGCTGGGATAATTTGGTTGCAACAGAAATACGAGCACCTTTTGGAATGCGTTTTACAATAGGAACGGATGTTTTTAATTTAGATAAGTATTTCCAAAAGAGCTCTTCACTGGAAACATTATTAGAGTAGATTTATCGAAGAAGTAATTAAAATTGTATTGTTTCTTTGAGAAACTTTATGGGACTTGCCGATATGTAATTATGGTTGAGAGCAGTATGGGCATTGAACAAAATCAAATTATGTGTCGCCGGAGTGGTTACCAAGCCGATGCATTGCTTGTACCAGGCACCTGCGACATGAACACAAATTATATTTAAATTAAGAATAAAAATAACTATACAAACTATTCTAAACGTTAATAATAAAATATAACAAATATAATAATAAGATTAGAAATAAAAAATTAAAACTATGATTATTGAAAATACGAAAACAGTTTTTTCTTCCCAACGCGACTCAGAACATTTGTAAATATAAAGCTCTTCACATTGAAGTGGTGGGAAGCCGTTACTGTACAAAAACTAGAACACGGCAGCGTCTTCTTGTAAAACAACAACACTCAATGCGGTCAACAATATATACATCAGGCACGGTGATTAATTGAAAAAAAAAAGTCTATTACGTGAGCCCTGTGGCCAGCGAAGACCAAGGATCTCAAAAGGCTGATACAGGCAGTCTTCACATCTTTAACATTAACAATTTTGCAAACAATATCTTCATCCAGTACATAGTGATTATAACATATACATTATTGAGTACAAAACATTGCAACTGTTATATTTTATTGTAATTTAGAATTTTCGCAAAATAAAATATGTCCATACTCAATGACATGACATGTATTGTGTCGGGTGTGTTATATAATTATGGTAGCAAACGAGATTGCAGTCCACCTGATGGTAAGTGGCCACTGCCGCCAGTGGACATCTGTAATCAAACTCAATTAAGATAAGTTTTAACCGAGATTAGGCATAGACGCGTCGCTGCCTCTGAGGACCAAGTCAAAACGCCTCGTGTAAGTTTGTTTCCCTTACCACACCCTTCAGACCAGAACGCTGCATCGCATAACACTGCCGTTCTTAGGCATTCTATCCTATTCATCTTGAAAGACTGTATTGGCTGATTGGTTTTTAAATTTTTATTTACGGTTCACATTATTTAAAACAGTTTTTGTGGAGAGGTCATGTTAAATCTCATTTGAACACGAAATCATGATGAGAATGATCATTCATTCTCATCATGATGATGAGATATTTCTTTTGCTGCTAACGTCATAATTATGATTAATCTCTTAGACCCCTTTGACGTCAAGGCTGTATTTGGGCAATATGGTTCACTTGTAATTATGGGGAATCACTTTAAGCGACACGATTCGACTGCGATACCATTACCACGAGTTCGTGGTCGTGGAGGTAGAAGTACATAGGGTGTTTGAAAAATTTTGATATTTTATAAAATAATGTTATCATCGTGAATGAACAAGGGTTTGGTAAGTATGAATATATTTTTAAATGATACAAAAAGCCATGTCGATCCTTTAAAAATATCAAAGCTAACGCACGGAAATCGTTTATTCATTCATCTTGCTTCATCATCTGTCTCCTTATTTACATCCTTCTGTAGTCTGGAAATCCATATATAAACTTTCCCCTTTACATTTTAGTAAGATATTAGTTGTGCACGTGACTATTTCGCGAACAAAATAAAAATAAATCGATATGACTGTAACTTGGCGTAACATGCAATAAATCCTTAGCGATTGGGACCCAGTGCTTGAGCTTTTGGAAACCTGCCAAGAAGGCTTGGCATGAAATCAGCAGATTTCAGCACAGTAGGGCGTACCTACTTGATTTACAAAGAGCACAATTAAAACTTCTTAGATTATTACTTAGTTTAAGTCTGTGATACTGTGCTGATTTGGCCTTTTTTTATAAAGTTAAAGTATCCTTCTAATGAAACATATATACATTTCTTGGTTTTCTACAAGCATAGGTTTTATTCTCCTCCTTCTCCTATTATATAAAAAATAGTATAGTAAATTGTTGGACATTGCATGGATGTGCGTGCAAAATCGGTAAAGTAATTTCTCAATTAGTTCGTACAAATAGAGCTTATAGATCGGTTGCAGCGTAAAAAGAATAGAATTTTCAGTTGTTTGTGGGTTTAAATATCTATTCTTATCTAATATCTAATCTTACATCTTTTATAACTGTTGTTGTGTACTTACTTATGTGGTAGGTGTAATGTAAACGTATGTGGAACAATGATCCGAGATGTTTATTGTCATTATTTTTATGAATAACAACAAATTCATAAGAATCTAAAGTTGAAGTGAGTTAATTTTTAATGGACTTCCAAAAAGCAGGAGGTTCTCAATTCGTCTGTATTTTTTTATGTTTGATACATTGAAAATTGTGGATAGGATGCACCGATTTTAACATTTTTTTTATTTGAAAGCTGGTGCTTGTCGTTGGGTGGATGGAAATGGATGAATAACTCAGCTCCTACCAATCCGATTCTCATGAAACTTGAAATGAACATTAGGTATCTAGGATGACATAATTTAATGAAAAATATGACCTTCTATTCCTCGATACTGAGTAGAGATATACTATGAAATATTTGACCTTCAACTCCTCAACCCTGATGATGCAGGGGTACTTCGAATCTAGACCATAGAAGTAGGCCATTTGGTGCTTACGTATATGCAGTAAGATTACTATGCAGAGATATAAGTTGAAAATTTTGACCTTCAACCCCTCAACCTGATGTTGCTTAGGATTAGGTTGAGGTATCGTGATTTACATTGGATGGATTAGGTTAGGTTGGAACATAATAGAAAATATAAAACTAAGCGAGCAGGGCGCGGGAGCGCCCTGCGAGCGGGTGGGGCCAGTTCATATAAATACAGACCTAAAATACAGACCTTTATTCACCTCTATATAAATAATAAAAGTTTTGTTAGTCAAGGCTTAGGAGTAAATTTTACATTTATTCTGAAAGTTAAATTTACATTTGTATTTATGTTTAAAATTATGCTTTCATGTAAATTTAAATTTACGAAGCAAAATTAATGATAATATGTGAACACAAATATAAGTGAAACATCACTAAAAACGTGAAAAAAAAATTAACAATAAATGAAACCGACTTCTATACCATGAATAATAATTTAAATATAAGTTGGTCTTACATACACAGTACATAGTTCTGTTATTTAATATATGTATGTATGAATTATAAATATTCATACTCCTTGACAAATCTTTATTTTTATGAAATTACACAAGCGAATCGGTAGCAAAATTTAGTTTATTATAAACGTAAATACACAAGTAGGTCGCTTGTTATATAACTAACAAAAATCGCTGCCGTGTCGTGCGATGTAAAGATTCTTACAGATAATAGGAGCATGGCTTGGTGGGATCGTAATGAGATACGTCTTGTGCACGCATCTCATCTCATGGACTTAGGGTTTCCGTGTGGGTTAATTATTTCATTAAAGTTTATAATTACTTTATTAAATCTCTCGTTAACGTGAGGTATCGGGTTACGCTGTGATTTTATTGATCTTTACTTTTTGCTTTTGCCTCTAGTTGTTACAAGTTAGTTTATATAATCACATACGTTACGTTCCATTCATTCATCAGCTTTTTGAGGTCTACTGCTAGACATAGGCTGCTATAGTCTAATGGTGACTAATAGCAAAATCCATAATAATAATAATAATAATCGCTTCCTATGGTATTCACTAGAAGAGAGGGAGTAAGCAAGACTCCACACTTCTTCTTTATAACTTGTGCTTGTTTGAAGGGACAATTATATTTGACGTTCGAATTAAGTCTTAAGAGGAAGCAATTAATGTCCAATTGCTGAACTGGTCTCGTGTCAAGAAAGGGGCCACCAACCTGGTATAGAAAGGAATTTGTAAAGATTTTCATACAAATACAATTGATGCTGCTTCTCTCTAACAAAATCGAAGGTGGTAGAACTCTTTGTGGTTCGACTCCGGAGGCAC
Organism: Cecropterus lyciades; assembly: GCA_002930495.1. Taxonomy (NCBI): domain Eukaryota; kingdom Metazoa; phylum Arthropoda; class Insecta; order Lepidoptera; family Hesperiidae; genus Cecropterus; species Cecropterus lyciades. The sequence continues at coordinate 775,933 of MOOZ01000409.1, read as the reverse complement.
CACCGTTTTTGGCGTTTCAGCCGGAGTGTTTTGCGCTGTTGTGTTCTGGTCTGAAGGGTGTGGTAAGGGAGACATACTTTACAGGCATTCCATCTCAGTCCTCAGGGGTAGCAACGCATCTGTGGCTAACCTTAGGTGAGACTTTGATCTTACCTAGGGTTGAATACAGTTGATGTCCATGGGCGGCAGTAGCCACTTACCATAAGATGGGCTGCAAGCTCGTTTGCTACTTACGTACTATAAAAAAATAATAAAAAAAATATGTATATATTAATGGATACTTACACAATTTAGAAAAATCCCAGGATTCGAACCTGAGACCTTTGGAAAGAGACGTTGAACTTCAAGTACATAGTCGCGTCCACATGCCTTCAAATGACAATCATCATTAAGAGAATCTGGAGCATGTCACATCTAGACGATGTCTCCGTGTAATCTCGTTTTGACGATCGTTATTCGTAATGGACCATAAACGTCATTCGCAGATGAATCGGCGATTACCGGCGTGACCATGTGTGGACGGCAAGGTTGTTGCCATGATTAAGTTAATTATCATGTTTCGCAAATATGATGCGTTTTTATAACACTTGGCGTTTGATTCAATTATCGAGGAACACTTTTATTGATATTGTGTAATGGTGCGAAATCAGCTCTTTTATTGGAAGATCAGGATTACATTATAACAAATATCACAAGTAAAATAATAATGTAATCTAAAAGGGCGTCATTCCGCCAGTGAAAACGTCTATAGGCGCATTTGACGATTTTTGTTACAGGAAATTTTCATGGGTTCACGCCAGCAATATGATGAGACATAGTCATAACCATGCGCCAACTGTCTGTCTGTGGATTGTAAGAAAATTTTCATGACTTTATTAATGTATTTCAGTTCGTTTCATAAATTGTTATTGTATTTTTTATACTGATTAATCTTTTGTATTTTTTATATTATTAAATCATTTTATAAGTTTTGAATTTTAATTTCATTTTCTATAAATATAAATGTGATGCCATTTATATGACTAAAATAACATTACTACAATAAATATGAACGAAAATCGTGCAACCTGAGTAATGATAATAATTTCAATTTATAAACTAAATTACATTTAATTTGAAAAACAAAAAGAAGTCATTTTTTTAAGTTTTAAATTTTTACTTCTGCCGGTGTTTTCCTTGACTGCCTATTATTTTGTTTTGTTCGTTCTGTACATATAACGCGATAAGGAGATATATAAAAAAAGACATTCTCTATGTTCAATACAAAACGCAGTAATAAAAATATAATATTCATGGAAACCCTTCACTACTCATATGCTTTAAGTAGAATATAATAAGTCACTTTTGTATGCATAAATAAATTTAAAAATTAAAATAAGCGGGACAAATAAGACACAAGCCAGAAGAAAAGCATACATTAGAAATGCCCTAGACATATTAGATAATGTACATTTAAAGGTGTGAATACGCGGTTTCCTCGTGATTATTTGCTCTCTCAAAACATCTCGTAATATGTGGCTATAGTGGTAGTACGCTGGATTACGGTAATGGAATTCTGAACAATACGATAATGATACTGCTAAAAAGCAGCGATTATATTTACGTTTATGAAACCCATCATTTGTTAAGTGACTTGTTAATTTTTTTTTTTTGATAGCATAAGAGTGTGCAATCCGCCTGATAAGTGGCAACACCTATGGATATCTATAATCAATTCTAGAGTGTCGAGAAGATAAGAATTCTATCTAAAATTAGCCATAAATTTGAGGACTAAGTTGGAATTTGGAAGGCCTCGTCTCACTTTCTTATTCATATAGTAGTATTAATCAAAAATTTAGAACTTATTGTTATTAGCGGATTATTACCTCACCTATTTTTATTATATGTGTACTACAATGATTAGTTTTTTTTTGTAATAACGCTTAATGCTTTCTACAGTTGTAGCTCCCTAGGATTTTCTCCTGTCTCGTGAGTACCATGAACACACATAAAGACGAATAGAAACATCCAGACCCAGAAAATTCTGAATTACTCATTAGTATTTCTGTCTGGCCGAGGAATGATCCAGAAATCTGGTGTGTGTTAGACTGCTCCGCCACTCGCTCGTGTATATGTCACGGGATATATGTGAGTAAAACAAAATTCAAATATTCCTGCAAAAGTGAATTATGAACTATGAAGGACACAAACCTCTATACCGTCAACGAGGACGTGGTGTTCTGGTTTGAAGGGTGGAATGTAACAAATACCTACTTAGACGAGGCGTTCTAACATAGTCATATTATATGAAGGTATACATAGAATACATAGAACAACATATAAATAGCAATGCATCTGTGAAGAAAGGTTTAAGTTTAAGGATTCTGTAAAATTTGAACTTTACGTAGAATTAACGTAGAATTTGGTTTCCTATAGATGTTTTTCTTTCCTACAATTCCGAATTGATTTATCTTACACCTATATAATCCTTAAAATGAATGTATATAATAGGACGACAAAACAACAAAACAAGCAAACAAATTTTAATCATACATCAAAAGTGTTGTACTCTTCTGCTAACGTTAATGTGAGGCTGCGTCTCCTGATCACAATAGCTCAGGCTAATTAAAACGTATCTGTGCCTTAATCTAGTGTATGGGGAAATGTCGACGCTTAGCTTTGCGTCCACGCACGCGCATTTGCGTCGTGACGCGCTTCATAACGAGTCGAGCGAATTCTTTATGCGAGTGTCTGCATCCTTGATGCAGACACGGGTTTACCAATAGATCTACTTGCCGGAGATTTGTTTATAACACTGACATCTGTAATCAACCGCAGATAAGATACCTGAGAATCTTATCTGAGGTTAGCCACATATGCGTTGCTACCCCTGAGGACTAAGTTGCAACGCCTCGAATAAGTATATCTCAACTTTCAGAACAGAACACAGCGATGAATAACTGCTTTTAGTAGGCAGAAACAGGTGTGACGGTGGTGCTTCAGGAGTCGAACCACATGGAGTTCTACTACGTTTCGATTCTTTTTCTGTCTTATAACAGTAGTAGTGTTTGAGGGTATGGCAATAGAGACATACTTATTCGAGGTATTCCATCTAGTAGCCGACCTCCGGTAGGATCTTAAACTACCAGAGGTTACTTATTTACCGCCTACATACGGTACTTTAAAATTAACAGTATATGAATATAGTAATATTAATATTAAATGACAGATTTTTAAAAATTCCAAACAAAGCGAGTTCAAAGCACGCTCCAAAAACAATATTGATTTTATCCGTATAAGTATTAGTTTTACCATCCATTTTAATATGTCCTGTATTAAAGTTTAACTAGAATTAATAAGATCGTCTATAGACAAGTTGTCACTACCGCCTGAGATATTTGCAACACGGATTCTCTGATAGTTACTCGTACTACACATTCGTGTTATAATTGTTTATAAATCTAAGACACGTACACCACCGCAACTCCTGGTACCAGCGGATGTCCCAACGATGATGTATTTACGGTAAATATGACGTGGTTTTACGTGAACAAACTGCCATCGAACGGCCATAAACTACAGGTTGCGTACACTACAAGTTGCAATATCAATTATTCTATGTCACATTGTCTAGTTGATTGAAAGTCGTCTCCATTTGTTGGTCCGAGGTTCTTAGCATCTCTAATTTTGACTGAAGATATGTGCAAATCGGGCTTATATTATAAAACACACTATTTAAGTCGTATTAATATTATACTGTTTGTGTTGATGGGTGGATGTTTGTTGCTCTATAAAACAAGGCGAAAAAAGTATTGAATCAAAGTATTGATTCTATCAGATTTGGATGACATTTAGCACACAATTTGTATGTGACTTGATTAGCAAAGGTTACTTATTTACCAAGATAAACATGACCGAAGAGAGCGGAGTCGCGGAAAAAGCGAGTTAGAAATTAGTTGTAACTCATTTATCGGTGAGGAAATATCGTAAGAAAACCAAAGTTCGTTAAAAAAAAGGTGCGCGAAGACTATCAATTCTGATTTGGTCAGCGTGTACTTAGTCCCTCTCATTTTATTAGAAGAGATACTTGAACAGAAGTGGAGCAGTATTGGATTTAGGTGGTATTGCTAACTCATGCCATTATTTTGTAGGCTAGTCGATGCCTATGTTTATATACTTCTCATACAACAAAGGTGGTATTTTGAAACTTCGATTACTTTTGTCAATCCAATTTAGCGCATAGCAGCACTGTAAGATGCATTTCCCGAGGGCCACGAAACATATGTCTTGCTAGAGACTTCTATTAGCCGTCCTTCCAAATTATGAGTAAACTTCGGCACGACTTGCAGCAGCATTTCGTGGCCCCTTAATAGATATGAGCAAGCAAATTTCCTTTAAGCGTTGCGGTCCGTGGCCTTCGGGGTTATACAGAAACATTATAGTTTTGTGGTCTAGTTTGGAAGGCAGTCACGTACTCCGGAGTTTTAACTGTTAATACCTGCGTGTACTCCCAATGAAGTCAACACATACGTGGTTGACTATTATTAAAAATACTGCCTATCTTGAAGTTGATCATAGCTGTCCTCTGTCGATATCATAAATCTTTATTTTCGCATTTTTTGGCATAGTGGCGTGAGACATAATATCTACATAGCATACATAAAGTTATATTATTTTAATCAATATAGCTGTAATAACGTTTCTATATAAACAGTTTCTATTATTTTTATTTTTTGTAATAAGTCAATTCATTTACATTTTTTTTCTTTTAACCGGAGAGGTAGCTTCCGTGACATGTTATGTGTATTATTGTTACATATACTTTACTATTCGTGACATATTCATGAGTATGGACGGTGACTACTTATAATATTAAATTCGGTGAACTCTCACTCTATTTGAAGTTGATCTCAAGTGTCTTCAGGCGACTTGACTACTTAGCATCAAACTTACTGTACGCTCGTTCATTGCTTTCATTACATAAGTAGACATTTAACAGAACCTAGGTATGTTGGACCTCTGTGCTGACCCTGGTTTCCAATCTTAGACACGCACTGCTTTTTGTGACTTGAATCAGAATTATATTTAATTTTAATTATAACTTGTTTTAACGATGACGTTCAACATCATGATGAAATTTACGTGTTAAGTAGTTCTGTGTTTTGTTACTTGGGATGGATATCCGCATACCCGCATTCGACAAACATGGTTTCTTTATTACGATTTCTTTTTTTTTATAATATGGATATTAGCAAACGAGCATGCAGTCCACCTGATGGTAGGTGGCTACTGCCGCCCATGGACATCTAATAAACATTAGGTAAGATCAAATCTCACCTATGGTTAGCCACAGATTAACACTGTTGTTATTAGGCAGAAATAGGTGTGGCGGTGGTGCTTCCGGAGTCGAACCACAAAGAGTTCTACCACCCAATTTAAGATTTAATTAATAAAAGCCCTTTATTTTAAGGAAAAAAAAAACAAAAAAATACACATCACAAATGCGTTGCTACAAAGTTGTAAAGCCTTTTACATAAGTGGCCTATCCTTGACACACTATTCAAGCTTAAGGGTGGTAGATTCTTTTGTGAATCGAATCCGGAAGCAGGTGGGTTCTACACCTATTTCTGCCTAATAACAGTAGTCTTAAGCGTTGTTGTGTTGTGGTCTGAGGGGTGTGGTATTTGAAACATACTTATCTGAGGAGTTCCAACTTAGTTCTCAGGGGTGGCAACGCATCTGTGGCTTATCTTGTGAAAGACTCTGATCTTATCTAGGGCTCATTACAGATATCCATGGATGGAAGTGGCCGCTTACCATCAGGTGGAATACATGCTGGTTTGCAACTTCCATGGTATAAAAAATACAAAATATAGGAGCACATAATCTTGTTGCAATAAGGCAGAAATAGGTGTAGTGCTGGTGCCTCCAGCATTACACTTTCTGCGAGTGTGAAGTTACAAAGTGTGTGCTGACCAGAAAATACAGAAG
>MOOZ01000409.1:718799-739022 GCA_002930495.1 Cecropterus lyciades | reverse complement strand
GAAATATTTGTGAGAATCTTTCTTCAGCGATATACCTAACGTAGTTATATGCATGCGTAACAAAACCATAGGTGGGGTGTAATAATTTATGATGATATTTTAAACTAGACGTACGATAAATCCAGTAATTATCTGAAACAGATTTATTTTATTTATATTTACTCGACTGCATCAGAAGGAGGGCAATATTTTTTGAGCGTATGTATGTCCATTTCTTTGGCACGCGCTACCGTCTAAACGGCTTAACGGATTGTGAAGTATAACATTATATATATATATATATATATACACATACCACATAGGCTATATCATTATTAAAAATGGCGCCTGCTAATAGTTAAAAAAGGGGGAGGAAGGACGACTTTTTTACTATCACGACAATATGGGTATCAAATGAAAGATTGTAAATACCATTCTAAATATATATATACCATTCTAAACATATATATACAATATATACTTAACTTGAGAGTCAGTTATTTAATTTAATGGCATTATTACTTGACCATCTTGTACCAAATCAAAATAGGAGGAGAAATTTTAAGTTAATTACTAAAGCGTTGTTTTCCTTGTGACCTTAATAGATACGTCACTTAGGTATATGTAATACATAAGATACCACACCCTTCAAATCAGAAAACAGTAGAGATTTGTACTCTCATCACAAGGAGATTGCTTCAAATATATTTGTTATCTTGTATCTGGTATGTACATATGTATTAACATCTTTACCTTGTAGGCTTAAGGTTATATAAATAGAAAAATATGTACCTTCTTTTGTAAATCGATATTGTAACAAAATAGAATCTATTCACTATCTCAGGAAAGTAGAGAATCGTGGATTAGTTTCACCGGGAATAGTGAACGATAAGCGACAAACATTTTATCATTAAATAGCTATAAAATACTTGATATGGGTGTATTGCCCAGTGCGTACTCGGAAGGAGGGGGGATTATAGAACTACTAGAAGGCGACATAATTTCAGGACTTGAGCCTTTTTTGCTGACTTTCGACTTATTTCCTTATGAGGAAAAGCTGAAGTATCTAAGCTAAGTTGCAACAATCTTACAACCTATATTATATTATGTCAGAAGTACCAAACCTATATCACAAAATACATTTTTAATGGTACTCTCTATATGGTACAATCGCCTATATAAAGTTATGTTGTAAGATTTAGCTGTTCACGTAATATTTTGGCGCAAAGTAGCGTTGCTTCTTACCTATGGTATTATAAATATTGTTTTATATACAGTGCAAAGTTTATTTTATTACTACAGATCAGTGCACGGACTCACAAATTGCAGTTGCAACAAAAACACTATATCTTAAATTCCTTCTAATACTTAATACAAATTAATAAAATTTACATATATTGAAATACTTCAAGTAAGTTTCTATATCAGATGGTTTCTATATCAATTATTCTTTTTCATTTATGGATGGATTAAATTACCTTTGTCTTAATGGCAATATCCTAAATACTAAAACAGCATTACATCCGTTTCTTTAATATGTTTTATCGTCACTCGTGGTTACTGCAACAGCTATCTAAACAAATCTCTACCTCTACAAATTGAAAGCAGACTTATCCGATATAAGAGAAATTGGAATTACGCTCTGTAAAAAGAATTGTTTCGAGAGATCTTATATTTTATTTCAAGACGTACTCTGTGTGCTGACGCAAATAAAATAATATACTTGAAAATCTATTCAAATCGTAACTATAGGAATTATTTAGTACAGATGATGTATTCATAGAAGTACATAGTCGATAAAATCATTATGAATGTGTTTAAACACATGGCCTCGAAATATTTGATGGCACGGATCGCCGACATGCCTGGAAGATGGATGCTTGCCCGATATCGACCCTTTCTGCTATTCGCCGAAGGCTCTATTTTTAGTCATCGACCCATATGCCTCCATACCTACATGAAAATTTCAGGCGGTTGCTATTGGCTGGGCGGCGCTGACGTCACAATGGGCGCTTCACCAATGGGAGAGAGAGGCTTTGCGCATGCCAGCGGAGGCTTTCGAGGCGTTCGGGCGAGGGTATTCAGTCTGGGCCCGCGGATCCCAGGTGTGCCAAGCTCGCGCCAACGGAAACCAAAGGTCAATATTATTTTCTTTAATCCGCCATTTTTTCTCTGCTATATATCTTTAATGTGTTCCATGCTTTTTCTTTTTAGTGTGTTCTTTTTTGTGCTGTTATGTTAAAATCTATAACATTATGTAATCCGTGGGAATGTTATGTAAATGTGATTGCGTAATAGTGTGTGAGTGAGAGGGCTGATGTTTGGGTGTGGGAGGGAAAGGAATAGAGAGCTTGGATTAGTGATTTTTCAGTTTATAGTGCTAAAATATTGCAAAGTGATACTATAATGGTAGTTTTCGTATATTTTTTATAGAAATTCAGAAATTTATTGCCGGTAAAATATATCTAAAATGCTGTTTTTATTTCACATAGAAGCTTTTCCAAGTTAGTAAAGCCGCAGTCACCGTACATAAGTATTGATTTTCTCAACTAAATATACTGCATCATACTCGTAAGGATTGAAGTAAATATAATTATCGTGGTACTCATTTCCTTAGATTAGGTACTTTCGGTAGTGACTTATATTTGAATTTCTATAAATAAGATACAAGTTTAAATGAACGACAAAATGAAGAAAATACTGGACATTGATATAAAATACATATTTAAGTAGGTACTGTTGTGAATTCATTCTAGAAAGAAAAAAAATAAAACTTTCAAGAAGCTTTTAACATTTTCGCCATCGTACAACGGAGTATTTGAAATGGGCGTGATTTTTCTTCTTTTTAATTCTCACACAACTTAGTGAAAAGAATTACGTCTCAAGTTGAGGGCCGTCGGATGTGTGTCGCCGGAAGTCGCCTTTCGACTTTCTTCCGGCCGCCATCTTGCCGACGGAAACCGACGCGGTTACGACTTCCGGTTCTTTTATACGTAAATGTACCCTCCGTGCTGCAATTGAAAATTCCTTTGTGTATTTACTTATAAATACGTTAATAATTTTTTACATTGGATTAAAGCCTTATAGGAAGAGGTTTCAGAATGTATATTTCGCGTTTATATAGAAAATGCCAATTGACTTTTTAGTTTCATCCTTCAGTTTGTAGTCATCAGTAACCAATTTACGGTAAATAGTTTTACTTCAATGGTCTCTAGGAGACAGGTCGAGTCAAGACAGTCCGTGCAAAAGAAATATGAACAAAATATATACCATCATACATGTATAATACTTTTTGTTCTTCTAATAAGATTAGAATAATAATTTTGTTGGATTATTTATTTTTTGTCAACTTCTATAAGCGTCGAATGTGCTGATTTATCGAAATGTGAATGAGTGTCAAGAGTACCTACTATATGTATTAACTGTATCTATATGAATGAACAATCTATTTATGTTTTCCATTTCAGTATTCTAACAAGTTATTTATTAAACAATGTGGTCTTGTTACAGACGAACAACACCGGCGCACCATGATCAAGCACTGAGCCCAAAAGTCCTTTAAAACCCATACATATCAAAAATGCACTGACTTAGCTCTAAAACTAGTCATAACGGTATACACGTAGAATAACTTATTGGCTGAATAGAAACTAAGTCCATAGAATAGAATTCAAAAAATAATAAAAAGTAAGTGACGTTCGATTTGTCACCGCGCGTGGGGCAGTCGCCCCGTGGGGCTTGACCGTGGAGGACGAGGGGGGAGCGCTGCTCGGGCGGCTGCAGGGCGCGCTGCGGGGCAGCGCCGCAGCCGCTTCCCCGTCTAGAGTCGCCAGCTCCATCAAGGGCTACCTGAGCAACAAGGTCGGCTCCCTCCAGCTCAGAGATACAGGTCAGTACTAGACACGGAGCAGTACTTTCCGTACAAAGCCAACAATCTCTAGATTTTTACGGCGGTAATTAATGTTAACAACACTAAATATGTATACTTGTCTACATGTATTATAACTTTTATCTTAAAAAAGGATAACGTTTTGGTTAGTTTATACATATTCACAACGTCCCATACTGCAACGTCGTGAAAAATATTTTTACACAGTATACTAAGAGTACATTGCGTCATATATTTTGGGATCTACATTTTCAAATCTCATGTTAACAAGCACAACATACCGTGGCATGAAGCGTCATCAATCTTAAGGGATCTTCCATTTAACTTATTTTTGAGATTTGAGCGTATAAGATTCTTAAGAAGAAAAGCGAATGTAGTAAGATTTTCTCATCACTTGTATAAAAACATAAATTATAGTATTCATTAAAATTGTCTTTAATTCTACTAAAAACCTATATCATTTGGATTTACACAATTATCCAGGTTTTCAATAGATATCTAAATTCACCATTTACACGTTTGCTTGAACGGGGCTCAAACCCGGATCCTCTGCACGGCATTAACACTAAGTCATAGAAGAGACAACATACAGTCTAATAGACTTAACGACAAGGTAATATTAAAACATATCCGTTCGCAATCAAGTACCGGCCGTGCCCTTCAAATATCGTGCCCTCAACAAACATTATTTATTCCAGAAACATCTTTATCCCTCCCTAATAGGGTGCTTGTAAAAACATGGCGGCGGCTGTTTGATCAGGAAAGACAAACGATGAGCAAATATTTGTCAAACAATGCGTTATTAAATAAAGAGGATGCCCGTGACGTCACACTACTAAAATAAGGAAATAAGAACAAAAATAATCTAGTTATAAACTTTGAAGCTTAATATAAAAATATTGTTTTTTAGACAAAAGACAAGATTGTATAATTTAAATATGAAAGTTTAATGCAAAGTTAGTAAAATAATAAAGGAAAATCAGGTCTTCTAAATTCAAAAGACTAACATTGCTAATTAAAAGCAAACACGCATTTGTTAGGCAAAAGAAAGGCTTTAGAAAGCTTTCAAAATGTATAATGAATATTCTTTTGGCATGAACAATTATTTCAGACGGTATATTTTAGGAAGTTATAATGAATTTTATTACATTGATACAAGAAAAAGGTTTTTTTTTTAAGATTTATGGAGTAGATAGAATTATGTTTTGGCCAATTAATTAAACAAACTAACTAAGCCGACTTATTACCGAAAGTGCCCGTCGCTTTGAATATTTGCAAAAAAAGAAGATTATTTTACGGTTACGACGGATCTCTTTCTTGAATGGTTTATTAGTTTTTTTATATAAATCTAAAAATGGATCAAATGTCAAGAAGGATTGTTTCATAACCTCGAAAGCTGAATTCGCGGTGAAATATCTTTGTATCCTGTAAAGTCGGTAGTCAATAGTTTTCATTGTGGAGTTGAGAGGATCTTGGAGTTGGCGTTGTTGTACAAGGATAAGCGTCCCCAATAAAAGTTTAATGTAATGAAAACAAGAATTAAACTGTTATAATTACACTTGGAGAAACATTGTGTTATATCAATTAAAGTGATAATTTCAGACACCTCAGAGAGATATTGCATTAAGTCGAGATTCGAATTCGTGTTGCTATTTTACTTAATAACGCTACAGGGTTGATAGTGGTCCTCAATCTTCGTCCTTACTTTTCTTATTGTAAGATTGAAATAGCAGCAAGCAAACAGTCAGATGGGGGGTGGTCACCGCCGCCGTTCTACATGTAGCCGATCATAGATGTGTTGCCGCTTCTGAGGACTAAGTCATCTTTACACCTTTCCAGTGAAAGTAGGAAACTGCTTCTCGCTAGAAATAAATTTGAGGGTGGTACCTCCCTGGTCAATCTAAACTAGTTTTATCGTATTCAAAGTGTGGTACTTGACCATAGGACAACATTTTACGGATAATTCGGTTGTTTAATTTTCAGCCTTCGAATGTCTGCGGATTACGTCTTGTTTACTTGCCACCGAAGCGAACTTGAATTTCGTAAATCCCAGATCTTAGGATCTTATCACAATTGAATTATTTACTTTATTACTTTAGCTTCCATCACGTTTATCTTATTTACTTTATAAATGAGTTAGAATAGATCTTGTGATACGCAAGATTATAAGATATCTTTTGGTATGTATTAAGATTATTATTTTTTTTTTCCAGAAGATTTCCAGTTTCTCATCTGAAATGATTGTTTAACCAGAATTATATCGAGAGCTACACTATTAGAAATCTGATACAGATTTATCAGTAATCGAATAAACTCAATTTTAAATATTTTTTCTGTATCTACCGAGATTTTATAATTCAGATTTGTAAGGTATGCCTATGTTCTCACAAAGCCTTGTATTTGATGAAAAACAATGTTACGATTATTGACATTTGGATTACTTTAGGTATATATATTATCATCTACTAAAGTATCAAAGGAAACACAAACCCCAATCGCGTTACATACAACCACAAGCGTCAGTCTTCAAAGGCGCTCGATAATTTGCTAACTCCGCTCGTTCTCCGTTGTTCTAATTGCATCAATTACCTCCCTACAGCCAAGCGTCATTAAGCCACAAACAACGGATATATCTTCGTAGCACCGAGTACATTGCTCGTTTCTAACCACGTACAAAATGTAACTTCGCACTGGAGCCGTAATGTTGGTTACTAACTTGAGCTCTACAAGGTTGTCGCGTTTATCTGAAATGTCATCGTTAGGCGGTAGACAGTTCGCCAATTTCGCCTAATTTTTCGGCGTAATTCGATAAGAAAATTGTGGCGGCCTAATTGGGCATTTAGCTAAGGGACAAAAAGCTTATTTTAGTCGATAGTATCTTCAGTTTACAAGCTTTATAAGATACTGTATTCATAATTGCATATGTAGATCTCGAAAAAATCTAAAGTTCATATTACACTTTCTCTGAAATTTAAAATATTTTTGTAAATTATAAGCATTAATCAAAATATTAGTTTTAAAGTACGCTGGTGCTAATTATCGGATTATTGCGGCAATCTACAGCGGCACTCCCAGATAACATTATTCATTCTGCTGTCTCCAAGTGGTCTTAATTGAATATATTGTTCGTCTTTGACTACTCTAGCAATTTCGTTTGGTAATTGTATGAAAAAGAATGATTTATCATCTATATTGCTCATGGCAATCACTAACGAACAATGAAATTCCACATAAACTGTATAGAATTTACCTAAACTTTCCAAGAACACTTTCGTAACCAAATCACGAAACGTTACTTTAGTAAACTGTAGGTACACTTAGACTTATAAACTTATAGTTCAGAAAAGCTATTAACTATTTCGCCCCTTCCATTCGTGTACACAACAATAACCATAAAGCTATAAAAACATTGTACCTGCGAATCGAAACCGAGGGGAGGCCGGGGTGGAACGCACCCCCGACCATGAATATTTGATCGCACCGCGGGCAAGAGTCGAAACTCTTGTAACATGCAAATACTGCTTTTGACAGACGGGTTGCGACGTGTAATTATTATTATATACGTTTTTCGCGTGTTCGTAACAAGAAAATTGTGTGATGGTTTTGTAACAGAAAATGAAAGGAAAGGAGAAGCCAGTTATTATATATGTTTTTATATTTACGCTCGCTTTGAAATATTAGCTGTCTTGATACAAAAAGCTAACTGCAAAGTATTTCATAAAATCTTGCAGCAATTGTTTTAGGCATTTGAAGCTTCATATGATCCTGAATACCACATAATGAAAACGAAAGAGACCAAATTCAAAATTTCGATTGACTTAAATACTTGAAGTGCGAATACGTGCAACAAAAATGATAAATGTAAATGTAACGTTATTTAAATACCCGCACCCTTTAAGAAACTACGCAAAAAATGGACAACATTTTGGTATTTCACAAAACGCAAATTTCGCATTATGTTTCTTTTATTCCCACAATGCGAAATCAATCATACATCGACAAAATTCTTGCTTCGCCATACAATTATGTAGAATCGGATGATTCGATATCTAAAGATATTACTCTACATGTATATCCCGCGGCATCGTTTTCGAGTGGCACAGACTGATATTTTATTCATGCCTGGAAATTGGGCACCAGATGCCCTCCAGCGGGAACTGTTCCCTTATCGATTTTCCAGACGTTGCTACACTCCGTTTGTTTTATGTATACTTTGTAAAAGTTCTTTGTACTTTCCTAGCATTGTTTTTGTAATGTACATTTATAAGTATTTGTATTTACTCCAAGTCTGTTACTTTATCAATTTGATTTCTATAAATTACTTTGAAGATTGAAGTTCATGAAACTAAATGTTCGTTTTCATTTATTTATCGCTAATCTTGGAATTTGGTATAAAAAGAATAATACGATTACCATCTCGTAATTCTATGTAATTTTCCTACACGCTACTAAATTACACTATTATAATACGACTTCTATTTTAATTTAATATATTATATATGAAACTCCTCACGGATGTTCATTAAAAACAATAATACAAATCCACTCAATTACGCCCTTCGTATACAACAGAACTATCGAAGGCTATTAAAAATGATTACAAGCACTCGACACGACTTGCCGCGTAACAATCGCGATTGTCGCGACTATCGATCGTCAGTCGCAAGTCGCGTGCCCCCACTTGCTTTGACAACGCGTGACAAATGGATTTTCCAGGGTAACCAGCTGAGATATGTTCGTGCGGTGCACGTAATTGGGGTGTGCCGGGCATAACTCTAGGACCCCTTTGGTACCATGTCAATTTTTGTAAGTAGAGAATTTTGTTCGTTTTTATTATGTTACTTGATTGGTAATGTTTTTTTTTTTTTAAATATGCCTTCGAACTACTAATATGCGAATTAAATTAGCTCTTTCAAAACGAATGTCAATCACTATTCTGGGTAAAAACAATTTCGTCTATAAAAATAGGAAATAGACATTGGCAAAGGAAAGTAGTGGTACTTACATTCTTCTTGTCTTGAATTCTGCAGATATCATAAAAGGCAATCTACACTATATCCGTAACTTGGCCGTATTTTCTCCGAAGGTTGCCTTTTTTTCAAAGAGAATTGGCTTGAGTAATTTTACAACCAGATAGATAAAACCGTATATTTGCAACTTAATTAAGCACCATTAGATATCAGATCTTTTGATTAAGCCGTTAGACCCTTCGAGTGGTACCGAAATTACATGCGGAATAGAATTGCAGTCATACGAATTCTAATCACAGAGGGTAGGTCGGGTAATCATCTCCCTCTGACCCGGCGGCTATTTATCCTGCCCGTAACTAACCGTTTCCGATGCGCTATTTTGCCCCAATCTCCCCTCGAACACAATGTTTCAAATAATTTAACACCCTATCCCAACAGCTTTATAGTTCGGAGTATAAAATAGTTCTAACAGAAAACCTTTTATTGCATTCAGACAATGTTGAATTCTGTTTCGCAAGAATACAGTTGGATATAGTCCGCGCGTTGCGTCAGGTGTATATTTTCAAAGAGAGACGCTCTTTGTTGGAAAATGCATTTGACACGATGTATACGAGCAGAGCTCTTTTGTGTCGTATTCAAAGGAAACTGAAATTGTTTTCGTAATAAACGTATAAATGCAAGAAAAGAAAAGAAAATTGTTTACGTAGGTATCCTTGTTGTTCTTTAAAGCTGTGGCTTTGTTTAGTTACATATAGATTATAAATGTTATGCGTTGTTTGAAATCATAATTATTATCAATGTTATAAATGTTATAATATTTTGAAACATTTACAGGTATTCACGCTATGCGGATTTAATTTCTTTACTGCCGACATTTCAACCCAGTTGCAGGGATCGTGGTTACGGCGAAACTACTATTTTACGTCTTAATGTATCAATTCCAAGATAATATTAGTTTAAAACAAATGAAGATAATAATGTTTCTAAATTAAATTCAGGTTCAAGTGGCATATTAATAAAATATCTGTTGGCAACCGAGAAGAGCACTACCCCAAACGCTCCACGTTATGAGACATGCAATCATTTCTGTTAGAAATCTTTGAACGT
Source organism: Cecropterus lyciades (assembly GCA_002930495.1). NCBI lineage: Eukaryota > Metazoa > Arthropoda > Insecta > Lepidoptera > Hesperiidae > Cecropterus > Cecropterus lyciades. The sequence continues at coordinate 729,077 of MOOZ01000409.1, read as the reverse complement.
TAACTGTCCTGGCACCGCTTTGAAAATTTCGCTTTGGATGTGAAGGGCGTAATAATTTCCATAACGATACACTTATAAAAATAAGTATCTATAACACAAACACACGCAAACAAGCATGCGCGGGCATATAAAGTTGTGTGAGTTAACAAGAAGTGTTTCAATTTCCTGAACGTCAATCAAAATTTCCCTAATTTCAATGTTTCATAACACACGTTTACGAGTCCCTTTGACCTACATTTTGTTGGCTAGATGTTATGTAACTAACAACTGTGGACTCAAGGGCAAAATACGACGAATAAACCATTAGGTCTTATGGTGTGAGTCGAGGATCAAATGTTATTTCATTTCCTAATGTGATTTTAATGGATTTTTAATTTCTACTAAGGTTATTTTACTAGTGTCCAAACACTCAGGGCTTCACTACTATTCCCCATATCATGGTTGAAACATAGACAGTCGATGATTAATTTGGATATCTTTTAAAGGCTTATTTCGTGATCATCACGACTAATGGACAATTGCACTGTTCTACCTTCAAATATTTTTTCAATTACTTGAAGGTAGAAGAAAAGTCTCCTAATATCGACTGAATTAGAAGCTTACTACACATTTTAAATTGTATATATCCAGTTAGAAACCTCAACGTAAATTGAATTTTTCCCATATTACTCGGCTAGAAGTAAACGGGCATGCAGCCCAATTGAAGATGAGTGCCATTGCTGTGTGCCAGACATGTGTACAACCCCAGATGAAATTACAATCCTACTACAGATGTGTTTTACTCCTGAGAACTAAATTGGAACTCCTCGGATTGGAAGTGTGTCAACCTTTAATAAAATATATTTTCAAAAAATTACCAAGTAATAATGCAAACAAGACTGACGCATAAAAATTAAATCATCCCACTCGTATGCGCCATGAAAAATTGCTACCGACTATAATTGTCCCCTTGCAGGCAATTGACAAGGCGACCAGAAACAATTTCATACTTCCCCCATCTCCCCACTGCATTATATCTCCTTCCTGCTTCCTGTCCATTGTTGTCACCCCATAGGTCCTTTTTTTGGTATTGTCATTGTGGTTCGAATGGGAAAATAGTTTTAGTAATTATTAACACCTAAGTATTTTTATACGCATTATAAATTTGTGGAATTTATTTCTTTCAAGTTTTAAAAAAATATTTATATAATGAGGATCATTTAAATAAAGTAAAACCTTCACTTATGTATTTCATTCAGCCAAGTAGGTATGTTTTATTTTTTTGTTCATAATGAAATCGTTAAAAAAAAACGATTCTGATGATTATTACACGTTTTGTGAAAATTTTTAAACTGTTTCGGTTGAATAGAAATCATCTAGAAAAATTCGTTTCTGTACTTGGGCCACCTAAAGTTTTAATTTTCTTCTTAACTGAAGTATTTATTGGTAAAAATAGCCATAACAATACACACTGTAAGAAACTCATGTATCTATCTATAATTATCTTTATAGGTTAAAAGAGCCATGAAAGCCCTGTGACAGCCGGACAGACAGCAAATGTTTTTTGATAGGGTGCCATTTTTACCCTTAGGGTACAAAACCTTAAAAAACAGATCGTGCTCGTATTTCAAAAACTAAAACTTACACAATATTTTATCAAGATTATTATCGTATAACAGTTTTATTGCTATTCAAACACCCATTTGTTGGAGGCGGTGAGGCAGAAGCAATACGTCAGAAGGGAATGATGCGTGATATCACATAATAACCGGGAGTCCATTACGATGAGGATACGATAATGGCCGCAAGATGTCGCCCTTCGCGATCCGTTTGTTATACTCGAAAGGGGAACTGGCGTTTATGTGATTTTGCAAATTATGAAATTCCTAAGGATAATAAACATAAAATAGCAATGTATGCGATATTCTGCATGTTAAAAGTAGTTTATTTAATCAAATAATGTTGATAATTTATAATTTTTCATGATACTTGCACCGGTAAGTACATATGAGTTTAGGTTTGAAAATTGTAGTAAGCAATAATCTGCATGATAAAAGTATATATATTTTAACCAAATAACATGTCACGTTATTATATTATCATGATACTTAAACGCTCACATAAACGCTTTCTACACTCATAGCCCCACAGTAGGATTTTTTCCTGTGTCGTGGGTGCCATGGACACACAAAGACGAATACACAAACACCCAGACCCAGAACNCAGAACAGAAATCTAAACTCATCATTCAGATGTCTGTCTGGCCGGGGATCGAACCCGGGACCCACTGCGTGGCAGACCAGTACTGTGACCGCTCCGCCACGTGCGTCGTCATATACTTACGCTTGTAAGTGTAGATGCAAGGTAGGTACGTATAGTTTGAAAGTTGTGGTAAGAAAGATATACTCAAATGAGGCTAGTTCTCGCGGGTAACGCCGACGGCGATGGGGTGTTTTGTATTTTTACTGCAATGCTGTGTAGCGGTTATAAAATATACCTTTTTTATAAAAATGGTATATTTTAAAAATGGTAAATGAGAACTTTGTAAAATGGTCACTGCTTCCCGTGGATATTTGTAAGCAACTTCATTTAAAAAGGGGTTTTATTAAGACTTGATCGCAGGTTCGTTTATTCCTCTGAGGGCTAAGATGACCTCAAATTATTCTAAGATATAATTCCATTTCGTGGCTTTTTAATGTTAAAAATATGATAAATATAATTGTAAGATATAGATATAACAAATATTAAGATTAAGTTATAGCATTCCAAGTATACAAGGGTGCGGGGCGTCAGGCGAGATGATTTGTGCCGATCGTGATAAGGCGGTGTGATAAGGGCCCCGCTAATACGCCGCTCGTAGAACATGCGGCGGGGAAAATTGACCGAGATTCCCATCTTAGGGGCCGCCGCGACCCCGATTCTGCCAAACGACTTGAGTTTCCTGTGGCCGAAATATTTCTTTTTGTGGCTTTGGGCGGCTGTTAACCGTTGAGGTTTATCGCGAAAACTGCGTAAAAGCTAAACTTGAATTTACTTTTTTTCCTCAATTTACGTCTCAAAAGCTCCAGTAAAAGTTCCGGGAATAATAGCTCTTATGACGTGATACATTTTTTTGAATAAGGTTTTCCATAACAAATCATTACTGATATTACCTTATAAAAGTAATAACAGTTACAATTGACGACCCACGTGGTGGAGCGGTCACTACGCCGGTCTGACACGCAGTGGGTCCCGGGTTCGATCCCCGGCCAGACATCTGAATGATGAGTTTAGATTTTTGTTCTGGGTCTGGGTATTTGTGTATTCGTCTTTGTAAGTCGATGGCACCCACGACACAGGAGAAAATCCTAGTGTGGGGTTATGAGTGTAGAAACCGTTTTTTTTTATTGACAAGTTCCATAGTCGACTACAGTAAGTTGTTTACAGAAAAGCAAAATTAATTTTGAAAGTAATATGTATAACTACGTATGAAATTTCATGTCATTTTCTATCAAAAACATTGTCAAACAGATTCAAAAAATGACAGAAAAACTTGAACTTGAAACAGAAAACCTTGACAAAAATTCTAATACTATTTGCGTATACATAGGTGTGGGCCACTCGCAATATTCGAAAAATATTTTTTTAACTTCTAACAATGGCATTTCACAGCAACAATATCATATAAATATTTGCGCATGCAAGTAGAGCACATTGCATTAACCTGTCAAAGCGAATATACTCTAAAAACGACAAGACCCAAAACAGAGCGGGGCAGTACGTGCACTAAAACGCTTCCTCCGCTGTCAGCACAAAGGCTTTACAAATGGCTAATAAAGAGAACAAAGTGCCCGACGTCCCCTTAGAATTGTGAGGGCAGTGGGCGACCGGTGATAAATGGGACACTAAATTTAGATGTAGGTATATTAAGTAACGTGGATAGCGTTACTTATGTAGAAAAACTGTAGTGTATAAAATATTTAACCACAGCTAGAACGTAAGCTACTTATTGCCTTCGATTAAAAGATATTTCTACGGTAACATAAATTTTATTTTAAATAAAGACAGCAATCTGTTAATTAAATTACGTTAGTATGCTAATATCCTTAATAATTATTTCTAGTATAAATATGCAGAATGTACAAATGTATGATTTAAAGGTTTACATTATTCACATGTAACAGTAATTGTTGTTTAGGCAAAATATTAACACAGATTCCCTCTTATATCGATTTTATTACATTAAAAATAGTGATTATGCTCGAAGAAGAAGACCCAGAGAAAAGGAAAAAAGGGGATATCGAAGTTAGTACCTAATTTATTCTCCAAAGAATTCAGCCGAGAAAAAATAATTCCTTACCGGCACTGTGTTTATGTTGAAAATATGAAAAGAGAATAAAATTTACACTATCTACTTGTTCATAAAACTAAAAATACTCCAACCGAAGACAAAGTCGATAGCAGTCTTCTAAAAAAAAATATTATCTTGACATTTCACTCTGGCATTAAAAAAAGGACAATAATGACATTTATTTTTCCTGCTTGAAATAATTTGGACACTAATAACGATTACTGAAATACCCCTCATCAATGACTTGCTCCAGGGCACTTTTTCCATTACGGGAATGGAGTTGTTCAACAATTCGGTTTTTTCCGACGCGATAAGTCTTTTGTGGGAGGATTACTGTTTCGTAACTAGGAACTAATTACTGTTTCGTAACTAGGAACTACCTATTGCTTTTTATTTCGTGTCTGGAACTAAGTATTGTTACTCTATTTCAATGTTTTGTTAAAATATTTTTGTTAAATAAGTCAAACTAAGAGAAAAGTATACTAAGCCTTATTAAGAATAAAGTATAATTTCGTAAGCAAAATTTACTTAGGTATGTATGTTTTTACGTTTATGTTTACGCCTGTACATAGTTAGATGTATCTATAATTCATTGTTTATTATTTATAATGCACAAGAAAGTAATTATAAATAAAGCAATTTAAGTAATTCTTCTTAATCTTTGTTGTAAGCAAGTAGGTACTTATTTTAAACATATAGCCGACATTCACGAAACTAAACAGCTTTTTATACGAGTTCTGTAAATAAATGATAAAAATGTACGTATATAATAAATGTAGATTTATAGAAAACTTTTACACTTACGACTTATCTAGTTACAAGACATCGTATTTTATAAGCATATCGTAACCATAACATTTTAGTACCAACATATTTCGTTACCGTACACTCCACCGTTACTTTCGACAAACTACACATTTCTTCTCGAAATACATTAGACCACAGCGATAACTTTTCGCCCTTAACGTGAAAATATAAAGAATAAAATGGTTTAACAATATTTTCCACTCCCGAGAGAAACGGCTTCATTCACCCTCACTGCCTTCGTGTTCTGTTTTACGCAATTAAGGTGGTATAGGGTTGCCGGTATAGAATAATGAACGAAACAATAACAAAAAAAAACTGTTTTATTATGTTTGAGACAGTTACATTGGTTTTCAAATTATAAGTTAAATATTATTCGTTAAATAAAAATGTTGTTGGCCTATATAAAAATAAAGTATCTAAATAAAAAGTATGGGTTTTCCTTTTCAGAGTACATTGGGGTTAAGCCACATTTTGTTGGCCAAGTGCAAGACACAATTATTTTTTAAAGAACCCTCAGGTCTGTAGGTTTCCTCACGATGTTTTCCATCACCGTTATATGAAAATACGATTTAAGACTAATATAATTGCGGAATTTACACATTTTTATACGTAATGAGTACTCGAGAGAAGCGGTTTATAATTTATTGTCTTTATTTTCGATACTTCGATCCAGTTGCATGGATCGTGGTTATTACGAAACTGCGATGACAGGGAGTACTTAGTTACAAGTACTAGTGGAGCACTAGTAGATTAATCTATCTTACTTACCTTATATAATGAAAAATTTTGAAATCAGTCTTCAAATTTAGTCTCTCAATCAAGTTGCGCGAGGTTCGAATCTAAGGCATAAGGATTCGAAACTCGCACAACTTGATTAAGAGACCGTGTTTTAACTACAATTAATGCCATAATTAATTAAGTGTACATATTCATTTGACAATCCTATTTTTATCCTGTTAGTTCTCCGAGCAAATTTAATGATCGCACGGCACGTTCTAATTAGTGGCGTGAATGAGATTGTCTTGGCGACGAGAAAAATGGGTTCTGGCTGCGGTATAAATGGACTATAGTCTGTCTCTAGCTGGGCTAAGTTTTAATTTAGGTCTAGGGGTTTATGTGAGCTTAATTATTTATTAAAATAATAGCGTAGAAACTATCAAACGACGTAGAAGTAATATGTTGACGTCCTGGTTGACTGTGCCAGCACCACTGTTACACCTATTACTACGTTTTACAATAGTTTTTTTAACAGTGATGTAGCAAATTTACAAGCAGTCCACTGGCACTTACCATCACTGTCATCTTTGAACATCTGTAAGCAACTTCATAAAAGAAGGAAATAAATCACAGATAAAGATGAAGACTGAAGTCAATCAAGGATGTGTTGCTACTCCCGAGGATTAAGTTGAACGTCTCATATGAACTTGAGCCGGGAACCACAACTTCCTACCGAAACGCAAAAGTTATTTCACGCTAGAAATACATACGGTGATGGTACTTCCCCGGTCGTTGTACCACCTTGCATCGCAATGTCGATAATTGGCAGATAATGGTTTATATTCAGCTAAATATGCTTCTTGCTGCTAAAATATTATAAAATGATATAACAGCTTAAACATTTTATATCAGCATACTAAATACGCCTTTGTTTATAAATTAATATTAATAAATTATATCCCGACATAATCAAAGTTAGAAGCTAAGCTAAACAACGCTTATTAAGCAGCATTATAATAAAACAACTTTAGTTATGAAAACTAGAAATAGCTGAAATTACATAACCTTGTATAATAACAGTGGGAAATTATTACAAAGCCTTTGTGGGTGAAACGGGGTGAACCGCCGCAATTATACACGAACAAACCGTATGAAAGCGACTCTATTCACTTATAATTGTTTGTTAGAACATTGTTCCTCTGAAATGCTTAAAATTTAGTTCAACAGAACAGCTGTTGGGGTTTGATTGAGTGAGAAATAGTGGAACTTTTTATAGTATGTACATTTTTGTATGTATGCTTGGTACACGCAATATTATTTAGTTTTTTTTAACTCATCATTTTCATAGAATATCTGTACTTAGCAATAAATGACTGACTGAGAATGAATCTGCTTCATCTGTCATAGAAAATTAGTTTATATAAGTGATATATGATGCTTGATCTTTTATGTAGCTTATATGAACTACTTTTCCGGGTATTATACAAATTTTGATTAAAAAAGGAGGCCTTTTTAGGGTAGCCAAATGGCATAAATCGGAAGCCTTATAGATTTATAATGTCTGTCTGTCTGTCCGTATGTCACAGCCACTTTATTCGGAAACCATTAAGACTACAGAGTTGAAACTTGATAGGTAAATGTATTTTGTAAACCACTTTCTGAATTATGTACAAATATAAAAAAATATTAAATTTAGGNNNNGGGGGGGTCCTCATACATGGAATTGAAACTCAAAAATAAAAATTATCTTACCTACACGTGTGGGGTGTCTATAGAAAGGTCTTCAAAAATGACATTGAGGTTTCTCAATCAATTTTTTCTCCAAGTCGATTGTTTGAGAATTAAGATAACCCCTTTCAGAGCGGTAAAATGTGTCCCCCCCCTCCCCTCTACCTAAGAGAGTGAAAAATCTGGATAAAACATATGTTTCTGGATAAAACATGTTAAGGAAAACTTTCAACGAAAATTGGTTCCAAAAAAATAGGGTTGACAATGTTTGAGATATAGCACTTTTTCAAAAACCGAATAACATAACTTTGTAATTCATACAAACACTATAAAAACAAACTCATGTTGGTTGTCGGAAAACTGTTTAACTTTATTTAATGATAATGCTACGGAACCCTTCGCCCGCGAGGCCGACTCGCACTTGGCCGCATTTTTTATTTTTTTTTATGATTAACACATTTGTACTTTTAAATACTATAAGTGTAGAAAATGCAGCCCACCTTACGATATGTTACCACTATTGCCTATGGTTATCCGGAATGAACCCCAGGTAATTTTATAGTCCATACTGAAGTCCGGCACAGATGCTTTGCTCCTGAGGATCCCGAAGATGGAACCCCTATCATACGTATATATGTCTTCTTTAGCACATCCTTCAAACTTGAACACAGTAGCGTTGGTCACTACTGTTATAAGGCAGAAATAGAAGGGGAAATATAAGGGGCTGGCGAAGCCGGGGTTATTAATTATTATAATAGGGCTTTCAATTATTGAATATAAATAATACTTAATTAAAATAAATACTTGACTATCGTAAGTACCGATAGTCAAAAACGAATGAAAAATTAAAATATATAAAAAATAATTTTAAAACTGGTTATTATAAATTATTCACTTTAAAACTCTAAAGACAAAATGATCTATTGTTAGATGTTTGGTTATCTAAAGCTACGATATTGAAGCTATCAATCTGACCAATTGACGTCGCAACTTACAGGATTTGTGAGATAACATGAAACCACCATTCTCCGTCTTTTTATCATTAAGTGTGGATAAGCGTACTTGTCAAGACAACGGCACAAACATTCAGATGGGATTACTGTTGACTTTGCCAACTTTCCTCGCGATGCCTTTGTCCCCAACCTCCCCTCGGCCCCGAGGGACGCCGGCGATATAATCCAGTTTTGCCCATTCTCCCCTTGAAATGGAAAGTACACAAAACCAATTTCGTTTTGATTCTCTTTGACTTTTTTCTCTGAGTTGTAGATCTAAAAGTTAAATATAGAAAGTATAGCTTTTCCAGCTATACTGCATTGTAAGATTATGAAATACTTTATCTGTAAAAAATGTTATTAAAAGAATTAACGCCTTAACATATAGTGCATACATACATAAATTACAGTGCATTTCTGGTAATACTATTAACTTTGGTATGCACCGAATTTATTAAGTATTTTTTAATACATGTAAAATGCGAAAACCTAATTTTGAACCTGAGTTTGCAAGGTGGTAGAACTAAATATTATGGTGCAAACGGAGCCACGCCTATTTTTAACGTGTAGTAACTAGTTTTTGCGTATCTCTAGAATTGTGTAGGTCCCGGTTGCCTTACATATAAGGCAGCTATTTTAGTCCCCGAGAATGGCAACGCATGTGTAATCGGCTTCAGGGAGAACCCCGCTTCTTCATGGAGTTGGCTACAATTGTCCATTTGTATCAGAGACCACTCACATCTTTGTGTTCACTTGTCACTTTAATCTTACGAAAAGTCTATTTTTATAACTATTTGCATACCAAAATTGTATTGGTAATAAAAACTAACCATTTATTTATATTACCCATCAACTCAATATAACTTTAAAAACCCCTTTAGAAAACAAAATCGCTGCATTGAATTTTGAAACAGCGTACGTGGATCAGAAAAGCTATAAGCACTCTTGACAGCGCCCTCTAGCGGAGAACAGACAAAGGTCAAGCGGCCCTCCACCGTGCCCTATCGCCGCCAGCGCTGAGGGTGGCAAGAGGGGGTGAAGAAGTTATTTTAGCACTAGAAAGTGCATGTGGAATCAACGTTATTTTTATTTTTAGCAAACGAATATACCATCTGTTTTATGGTCACTGCAGTTCTTTAAATAACATGTCATCAATATAGTAATAGAACAAAAGAAAATTACATCAATAAGCAAAGAATCTTTTTTGTTTTCAACAATTGTGACGAGCTTTAGTGTTATCAAAAAAAGTTGCACAATTTATTTTCCTTTTTTTTTTAATTATCAGCCTATGCCACTCTGACCAACTGAGACGATTTTAATGATCTGTTATATTTTACATTCCGTCAAGCCGTTCGGGGTGTAGCGCGTGTCAAAGAAATGGACATTATGTATGTATGCTCGAAAAACATTACCTCCTACTGCGGTAGTAAATATTCACATGTGTGCCAACTAATATACATGATAATCATTTTCCCATACGGCAAAATATACGTCCAAGTTTGATGAAACCAACTCAAAGTCAAACTTAGGTGATATGGTCGTAATAAAAGCAAAATATAATTAAATCCGCAGCTACGGTTGACATGCAATCTGGCGCGGTGGGACGTCGTCACCGGCAGTGGACGCGCTCACCGGCCTCCTGCCGGGCTTTCGTGCTCTGACGCTCCCTCGGGTTTATAATTTTCTTTATAAGCTTTTAAGGATGAGACACGCTGAGGCTAACCG
>MOOZ01000409.1:686371-710921 GCA_002930495.1 Cecropterus lyciades | reverse complement strand
TGTTTGTCTGGAGTAAACTCTGGAACCACCGATTTCAATCAAATTTGCACACCGTGTGCAGTTTGATCCAACTTGAAAGATAGGTTAGTTTATATCTATACAAATTACGTATACAATTATCTATACAATCCACTTGGTTTGTCCGCTATGGACTCCTAAACTACTGAACCGATTTCGATCAACTTTGTACACCGTAAGCAGTTTGATCCGCCTTGAAAGGTAGGATAGTTTATCTATCTATATAAATAAAAATGATTCGCTAAATGTGTTGCTAAGCTCAAATCTCGGTAGCAACTGAACCGATTTCGCTAATTCTTTTTTTATAATATTCCTTGAAGCACGAGGGTGGTTCTTACGAAGAGAAAAATTTAAGAAATCACATGAAAAAGTCTAAAAAAAACACTTTATATTCTCATACAAAAGATTCGTAGTAATACCTAAAAGTCAATTTGAACTTTAATACCATAACATAAAGTTTAAGTGTTAGTGGAGGGGTTCCGGGAAGGCAAAACAATTGAGTGACGTTAGTATTGTAAAAATATTATAGATTTTAAATAGCGTGTTTTTCACATAGTCAGATATATTATATGTTGGTTTATCTCCGGGTTGATTATACAGAAAAACAATCCATTTTGCTGCCAGATATTAAATATTGTATACAAAGAAATATTGAACATATCATATATATAAATCATAATCATTTTAATATTTACTTGAAAGGTAATAAACAAAGGTAGCTACATCTAGATTTTACATAATATAGCATACATGTTTCGCCAAATTGACATGTAAATTGAGATATATATATATACATACATGAGCGGTCAAAACATAACCCTCCTTTTAGCAGTGGGGTAAAAAACCGTAACATTTAGTATAGTTAGTAATAAGAACCATCAAAAAAAATTTTAGTGCCCAACGAAGTGGGCACGGGTCTGCTAGTAAATCTATATTTTTAACAACATGTTCATTGTTCTACATTTTGAAAAACGAATTAAGTTTTCTCATTTTGTTTGAATTTAATTTGATTTCATTTATCCAGTGCTGTGTTCAAAAGGACTCTGAATCGTCTTTGGAAATGGAAGATCTTGTTGTGTTCGTAAATCTCGCGGGATAGAGGAACCATGCCAACTTACAGAAACAAAGATCGACTCAAATTCCTTTTGAAACAACCCTGCTCGCTCCCGTGAGCATTCTCCTATACTTTATAAGGAAATGATAACTAAATGATCATTTCTGTTTGTTGTCAGGTTCCGAAGTCCCATTCGAGAGTCGTGGTGTGGGACGTGGCGTAGCAAATGATGAGTGAGCGAGACGCGATCACTAATTGCAGCGAGAAGAAAGAAGACAAAGAATAATTATCAATAACATGTTTATAGTCTTCTGTAACAGATAATCGACTTAAGCGATCTTCTTATATTGCAAAAATGGCGGAGGGACCACAGACGATATGGCAGAAAATCGACAGCTCTGTCATTCCTGTTGTGAATCTGGAGGTGAGGGAAGTGAGGGAGGTGTTATGGGAGAAGATACAAGAGCCTTCCTCGCAGAGGAAGATCATTTTAGTTATAGTATCCATAGCGTTGTTACTAGACAACATGTTATACATGGTAATCGTGCCCATTATACCGGATTACTTAAGATACATAGGTGCGTGGGGCGAAGCTAGCTACGACCACGTGGTCACCTTGGCACCAATCAAAGAAGGAAATAGAACAATAATACCAACCAAAATTATTCCTGCATCACACGAAGGACAGGATTCGGCAACTGGAGTCCTATTCGCTTCTAAAGCAATAGTACAACTCATGATTAATCCTTTTTCGGGTGCTTTGATTGATCGAATAGGATATGACATCCCTATGATGATCGGGCTGATCATCATGTTTTTGTCCACGTCGATATTCGCTTGTGGAAGAAGTTATGGCATGTTGTTCTTTGCGAGAAGTCTCCAGGGTGTCGGATCAGCTTTCGCCGATACGTCTGGTCTAGCTATGATTGCAGATAGATTCACTGAAGAAAATGAACGTTCAAAGGCACTTGGTATTGCTCTGGCGTTTATAAGCTTTGGCTGTCTAGTTGCTCCGCCATTTGGAGGCGCTCTTTATCAGTTCGCAGGGAAAGAGGTTCCCTTTTTGATCCTTGCATTGATATCGCTCATGGACGGGTTCATGTTACTGCTTGTAATGAAACCACTTAAAACTCAAATGAAAGAAGCAGCGCAGCCAAAACCGGCAGGCACTCCAATTTGGAAGCTTCTCATAGATCCCTACATAGCTGTATGTGCTGGAGCATTGATGATGTCGAACGTTGCCTTGGCTTTCCTCGAGCCTACAATCTCTCTTTGGATGGAAGATAACCTCACAAAAGATAATTGGAAAATTGGGATGATATGGCTACCGGCATTCTTCCCTCATGTTTTAGGAGTAGTGATAACAGTAAAGATGGCCAAGAAGTATCCACAACATCAATGGCTTATGGCGGCAGGCGGACTTGCCTTAGAGGGCCTGTGTTGCTTCATTATACCGTTTGCAAACTCATATAAAATGTTAATGATACCTATTTGTGGTATCTGTTTCGGTATAGCTTTGATTGATACAGCGCTATTACCAACATTGGGATATCTGGTCGATGTTCGATACGTGTCCGTGTACGGTAGCATTTACGCTATCGCCGACATATCCTACTCTTTCGCGTACGCAGTTGGGCCAATAATTGCCGGCGAAATTGTCGAAATGATCGGCTTTACGGCTCTCAATTTCCTCATTGCATTCAGCAATTTGCTGTACGCACCGGTACTAATGTATCTGAGACACATTTACGACTTCAAACCCTTTGAGAATGAGGCCAACATTCTTATGGCGGATCCCCCAGATAAAGAATATCAGACGTACAGCATGCAGGACCAGAGACCCGTTAACGGCGAGTTTAAGAATCATTTGGAGTACTCCAATGCTTCTCAGGATACTTCTGTTCAAGAATCAAATGTGGATGGAGGAGGAGGGTACGATTATCAGCAAGGGTATCAAAGTTACGGACAAGGATACGAGCAACAAGGGTATGAGCAGCAAGGTTTTCAGCAGGAAACATATACTCAACAAAGACAGCTTCCAGCTCAGCCGCAACCAACGGCCAGCAACCCTTTCAGGGCAGGAGGCGCCGCTCCAGCTCCAGCGCCCCAGCCGGCACCCAACCCAGTCCGGAACCCTTTCCGACAGGGCTTCTAAGCTATTCAGTGTTGTTGTCTATATTTTTGAATTTACTTGTTGTGTAATTATAAATGTCTCATAGTTGATATACTTCGATCACTGAGCCGCATCTCATCAGCGGCTAGTTGTTTAGTGTCTGACTAGATGTCTATTACCTAGTTGTGCTTACTGTTAATATATCGTAGATTACTTAGACTATCTTCCGTGACATCTTTTTAAAACAAACTGACATCTACAAGGTCGTGTAAAGTTTTTACTACTTAAAAGGATGATTCACGCTACACTCGCTGAACTAATTTTCGATTGTTGTGAAATTTACTGATTCAGTTAACAGTATCAAACGAATTTTGTCAGCTTTTCCTAGATTATTCAGCGTGTTATACTGTAAGTAGTACGGTGCAGTTAGGTCGAGGTGAAATCAGACATTTTATAGCATAGTATCTTTTTGACAAATACACGTATGTTGTATACACGTAATGTATAAGTATTGGTTGACTGTACTGTGAAAGAGATTCTGAAAACTCGAAACCGTTGGTGAGTGCATAGAGCACTCAGTATAACGAGCGTCATCCTTTAGTGGCTTCTCCAATTCCATTTATAAGGATGTCACGGTAGCAGTCGATCTGTTTTTCTTGTTGATGTTCGAGTGTAAATGAAAACAGAAATCATGCCTTTGTCTAATTGTATATTTCACTTCATCTCTCCATTTTCAATTAAGACCAAAAATCTTATCAAAGTGTAACCTTCTATAATTAAAGACACGAATATTTCCCATTTATAATGGAAGCATGCAATGATTGTTTAAAAACCTAAGTAGTTACAATATTATTATGAAATATTCCATCAAGCAAAAACCTTAACTACAGTAAGGATCAATCGCACATAATTTAAGGCCTAAAATTATTCATATAATTAGGCGTTTTTCAAACATTTTAAATAAAATAATATAATATGATGATATTTTACTAAATGTGAGTAAAATAAATAACCGTATCTAAAGTTAAATGTAAAGTGATTTATGAAATTATACTGAATAAAACTATTTAAATTATCGTACTGGTATATAATCGTTTGCTGAGGCTAATATTCGCTTCATATAACGATGCCTTTTTAATATAAACATTGATTAATAATATACTATTTTTAGACGTATTGTAAGGTTTCGAATAAGTTTTTCTTCCTACGCTTTCAGCAATATTAGGTTAAGATTTGCTTCTCTTATCGTAAACATATATCAATTAATATCAATTAGCATAAGTTAGGATCAACTTGTGATAAAGTTGCAACCAAGGTAACGAAACATATCAGAATCTTTTGATTCAAGTAGTCTAAGAATATATCAAATATGTACGTATATTTTCTGTAAGTGTACAGTTGTAGCTGGTAGTGTACTCGTTAGTAGACTTAGGGTATTTTAGTATTTATGTGCCATCATTATACACTTTAATGTCATTCGGTGGGTGAACACAGATACATATCAGTAATACCTCCATTGCAAACATTTCTATTTTGTATTAAATTTAGCAATATTACGATATGTAATATTTTAGATACGAACATATCTATTGATTTTATTGTGGAAATATGATATCAATAGAATACATTAACGTATTCTTAAATTTATTGACACGAATATAGAAACGCATAAGTGAGATCGCAAGAAAAGAGAATCTAGCTAAACACAACGAAATAAATATGGAATACAACACTATTATTGTAATGTATAAATCTAGAAATGGATACCTAAATACTGCCAACTAATACCTAAATTACGAAATATAGAGCTCAACTAACGAGATTAAAAGTTATTGATAACTCTACTGGGAGAAAAGTAATAAACCTATTTATATCTTCAGAGCTTACGAGGCCCCAGAGACCGACGAAGATTAAGTACAGAGCCAGTTGATAGAGACAGGAACCCCTCAGGGGTTGAGCTCTTATAACTCTAGCTAGAGTTTGGAAACTAACTACAATTTATATAAAATCGTTTAAAATAATTAAATTGTAATCATGAGAAATACATTGATTAATTAAAGAGAATCAGTTAGTTAATTACTAGTAAGAATTAAACATGATATACAAGAGATAAAATCAAACCTTACAATGATGTCCTAATTAAAAAAACACAGGGATTTATACAATTAAAATGATAATGCTCTAATAAGAGTATTTGGAAAAGAAAAAAAAGGATTATCCAAGAAGTAATGGCAGATAGAAGTTATATAATGTGAAAGTGTCAATTTATACATGTCTATGTTGTTGTCAATTTTTAATATTTACTAGAGTAATCACAAATTTATATGTATATCTTTAAACATCGAACATCTTGGCCCACCGAATCGACAGACAGCAAGTAAATATTATTTTGCAGAATCGACTAGAAAGAGGCAAAATTAAATATCTAAAGTTAATTGTACAAGAAAATGTGACGAGCCCGACATGTCAATTGAAAGAGTGTATAGTAAAAGTGATTATTGTGAATATATTTGTTAATATTGTCGACGTGAGTTCCACGATAGTAGAGTCTAATGTTAACTGTTCTCTAATGTTGTCTAATGTTCATGAGATTTTTTATACAAAAAAAGAAACATTTTTTAATTTAAAAGTAACTGAATATAAATTAATTAATCCTTTAATTATATGAATAAAAACATGACTTATAAACAATATCTCAAACATTTGAAAATGTTTTGGTGACAAGCTGACTAAGGTGAGTTAAAAAGTGATTGATAAATGACTGTCTTTTGATAAATAAAAGTGTGCGTTATTAAAATACAATAAAATAACTCGATGAAGATAAGTAACGAGTAAATAGTAATGAGTGGGGCAAAAATGTTACCAAACAATTATGAGACATGACATACTGCAGCGCTAGAATACTGCAGCGCTAGATTTATTGCAACGGGCAATTGTGTAGACGGCTATATCAAGTTAGACACTTGCCCGTTCAGTCTAGGATTATTGATTATTTACCACCTGTTTACAATTAAACTATCAGATCGGGTAATCAAACCTTATACCGAACCAAACATTTGGTTTAATTACAGTGGAAATAATATAAGACCTTTTAGGGAACTTGTGTATACATTTTAGATTTTTACTATCGTGGTGCTCTCGACGAGTGCGCTTAGGTGTAAACATATGATTTGCAGTAATATCTACAGAGTGGTTGAGTTTACATTATAAATCTATTTGATAAATAATTTCTGAAAGATTTAGAAATAAAAATTATTATCAATTTTTTTTTAACATCCATGTGATTGTTTTACCCATCGGGATTTAGACAAAAAAAATGGAAAGGGGAAAAGCTTATTCTCATATTGTATAAGTTTCAATCATTATCACTAAGGCTTGAAGTATTTGTAAGTAGCTTTATATTGTAAACTCAAATACCAAGTGGTATTATATAAGGAAATAGTAATAGCCTGCAAAGTACAATAGCATTCGTAGAATGAACAGCACAATACGTTCTTTCGCACAAACTGGACACAGATCCTGATTCTTTATATACAGTTATATTTAAGGATACAGCGAGCGTGTTCTTTGAAGATTTTTAGGTTAATTTTATTAATACTCCACTTTTTCAGATAGGTATATCCTTGACTGCGACCATCTAGTCGTGTAATTTCTAGAGACAATTTCGGAATTTAAATACGCGGTATTATAATATATGCGATATTGTATTATACGCGATATAAAAAATAGTCGAATTGAGAACCTTCTTATTTTTTGGAAGTCGGTGAATTAGTAAGTTACAATGAAAAATCGAATTTAAAGTTTATGTAAATTTAATAAATTACAAGAACGAGTAAGTCCATGGGATCGTTTATAAATCCCTTATTATATACGAATATATAAATTATGAATATACAGCGTTACAGGATATGCCTATCCTCAATAGTTTGTCTGTGTTTTTCAATTACTGTGTGTGATTGTTTAGTGTAGAATATAATGGAACTGATCGTTCCATTTGTCGAATATCTGTTGTAAGTAATTTTAGGTCAATTTTCGCGACAAATTCTCCCGAAATTCAATTAATTAGTAGAGTATCAGAGCAGCCGTAATTCTTATTGTTAGTTCGATAACGGAGCGCGTGTTTTACGAATATTGTCTTTATTATATATATACATATTTATAGCAGTACTTATTTCGATTTATATCACTGCTATATTTTCGTTCAATTTATCATAAAGGACACGGTGGTTGCTATAATATTTTCGTGAAATAACCGTTATTTTTGTATATTATTATCTAATATTCGTTACTTTAACTTTATTGACTATTTCATTTTAAGGACAACATACCAAAACACACGCTCAAAATTATATGCTATGCCTATATTATTGTAAGAATTACATGATACAGAATTCAATTATATTAATTATTAATTTATATTTGTAACGAGTTGTAGATACAGCAATAACAACCTATATCGCAAACATATCACTAGACGTAAGGATATACAATTTTTTGCTAATTATATTCATGTCATTTATGGTATTTATAAGTAATTATTATACAATTATACGTACTTTATATAAATATTTTCGATAATCGATACTTACTGTAATTGATATTATATATAAGTAGACAGTATTGTAATATATTTTAAAAGCATTTATTTTACAGTTTTTTTTTTTTAATTAAATTCGTTAGGTTTTACTTTATAACTCGTAGAGTATAATAGAGTATTTTATAATTATTTTCATATTAAAAATGTAAATTCATTTATTTCACTATTAATGATAAATTTTATTTTTATTACTATTATGTCTTCACTTTTTACATATCTTATTATTGACCGGGTTGCTATTATTGATTTAATAACAATAATTAACTATTTAATAATATTTGGTAATTATAACTTTTGTTGATTCGCTGTATTTTAGCAACATATCAGCATTCAATTTCTTCATCTGAAAATTAATTAACTTTTACAAAAAACCTGAAGATATATAGGTGCCGTTTGAAAATTTGTCGAATATTTTATCAAAAAGAATAATTATCAAATTATTTTATAATTTTATCATTATTCAAATATTGATATTACAATCTTATACTAGTATCCCATTATTCACATCAAACAGAGTAGTGTGTGTCACTAGATATTATATGTTAGCTTAGATGTGAGGATGTATTGTTCTTGTCTCTATTTTCTATCGTAAATGTAACTGCAAACATTTCTTATGAATACGGAACATTATTTTTACCCGCGATCGCTGTTGTTTTTATGGTATATGTTATTATTATTTTTTCCTATTTATCTAATATTGAAACTCGGCCAAATTTAATAATAGGTCGAAACCTACTATTAAATTTGGCACGAATTGTTCAAATTGATATGAATTAAGTCCTTTAAAAAAAGAAAAAGAATAATCATGTGTTTTATCTCAAATTAAACGGGATTATTTTAAATTAGATCTAAATAATGAAAGGAGCAAACAAACATGCAGCTTGTTTGGTATATACCTGTCTCTGTAAATAAGGAGTCGTTCCTAAAATCAACTACGAATCAGTTGCTACCAAACTGTCTTCAAAATGAGACTAAACACCTCAAAAACTACTGTTAATTTAGGCACAAATATGTAGCTGTGGTCCTGTTTAATAATATTTCTATAATAAATGTTTGCATGTACATTTCAATATTAGGTCAGTACCCGTCCGTTAGGTCTATAACTATCTCTACTCTCATTATCTTCATCCATCTTCACTGTCTCCATTTCTATCGTATATCTTTAAGCTTTCATCTTGTAGAATATCCTCTAGTGTCGATTTTGTTTTGTGGATATATTCAGTACAACATTGGTACCCACAACGGGGCAATAATATTTATAATACTTATATAATATTTATAATTATAATATTTATAATCCGTATTTCTCACAGTATTATATTGCTGTTCAAACCAATCTAATATCCATAGTAGATAATCTATTGCTGTGTAATAAAAACCACCTAATATTTTGGGTTCAATACATTGAAATGAAACAATTTAGATTAACCCAAAATATTGAATAGGTTACGATACTTAATAATTTGAGGGTAATCGGCTTTCGTATTAATATTTTCGCATGCCATGATGTAAAATTGTAGCATAAATTATAATTATGTATAAAATATGGCGGCTAAATCGCACAACTTAAATTTGTAAATATTTTATTTAATATAGAATGATGTTTATGCAAATGCATCCTGTGTGTTATATGTGTACTTGTATTATTGTTCTAATTGAACTGTCAACGAATGGATGTCGATGTGGCATAACATCCTAACTATAATGTAATGTTCCGCACATTGCATCAAAAGTGCTACAATGCAGATGGAGTCGCTTACCAGAGTAACCGGCCAAACGTCGACTTTACCATTTTTGTGGGACTTGTTTTTTCAATAATTAAAAGTCAAAAACATGTGTATTCAAAGTGTAAATATCCTTTTGATGTGAAGTAAACTTATTACGATTATAACTCACATTCCAAATATGTACTCAGGCCATCTTTCATGACTTTTGTACTTCACATAGGACTTTCATAGGATATTCATTCGTCTCACGTCACTGATTATTTTTAATAAAATACTACAAATATATATATATATAGTACCTATTTATTATAAATGTAGTAAGAGCAAATTCATATATCTGTTTGGGTTATTTATTAACGCGTTTTATAATCAAAGCATGAAAGCGAAAGTAATGCTAAAAAATAATTTAGGCGTTTATGATCTTTCAGTCAAAGAATTTAATAAGTAATCTTAATATTAAGTAAATTATTAAATTAACTTATACATTAGGTGTATTATTTAACTTCACACAATTTTATTTTGATTTAAATAATATTAATGAATAAATTTAGACTTATGCGATTGTAGATTTCATTATTAGAAAAAAATATTACTCTAATGTTATTATTAAAGAGTTAATAGAATTAATTTCAGATCCTTCAATAAAAACAATGATTAGTTTCACAAATTATAAAAATGATTAAGATATAATTAAAAATATATATCCTGTTAAGAAAACGGTTTAATTTTTTATAAGTTATATATTTTATCTATATTAATTATCAAGTTAGTATATGATAAGTAGGTTTATGACAAGTATGTATATATAGAAGCTGACAGCCACACAAAACGAGTGATAGTTTAGTAAGAGGTAATATCGCCACATTGCGCCACATTATAATATATCATTTAATGTAGTTAAAGATACATAAATCTTATTATGTAATAGTGTAAGGCATGCTGTAAAGTTTAAATTTCAAAGTAATTTAGATTATAATTTTTAATTATGCAGTTATTTTCCAAATATTAAACTAACAATCTTAATATAAAATATAATTATTTAATTCGATATTTGGCATCAATGCCAATAAAATATTGTGCTTGTGGCATATATATGTATCGTAGAGTAGGTTGGAAATAGCTAAATTGTGTGTGAATATTGCTTGGAATGATTGTAAATTTAACCCTAAAGCTATTCCACCATCCAGGTTTTACAGTTTTTGAATTATTAATTCCATCAGAATATACTTAAATACTAAAAAAATAGTTAAATCAAGGTAGTTTGTATATATTTACTTATTAATGTTTATATTTCTAAAATCTTGGGTGGGTTGGGTTCACGCTTTCGCTTTTAATCAATTTATAATTTAAAAAATAGGACTTTTATTAATATAAGTAGTTACTTAGTTCGTTGAATATAAGTTTTGAAATATCAAAATACCTCATTCGATATAAATTGATTAGAATTGTAAATATAATTATTTTATTAAGATTATTAGTTATTTCGATTTAATCGTGACGATTACTGTTTCCGATTAGTTAGACTTTCGGGGTAATTACTTTAAAATTTATCTTAAATATATTATAACTTAAATTATTTGTAGTCGGTTAAGCCTTATAATTTGCAACACGATCTTGCGTACGACTTATCGTATCTGAGTGAAGCGCTTTTTAATTATAACTGACGAGTGTTTTAAATATATTCGTATAGGTAATTATCGTAAGGACACAACTTAATATTCGTGGTTAGAAGTCATACAACTTCGATATCAATATTCAATTGAATATATACTTATAATGTAACGCGTGTTGAGTGACATGAATATTTGAGTGAAAATCCTTTTGCTATTACATGGAGTGTAAATTAGTAGTAAAGGCTTGAAATTGATTCTTTGAAAGGGACTTAGACAAATATAATTATATTTTTGTAGAGGCGCTTCATACATGATTTGCTTAGATACAGCTAGTTATTGGCAACGCAAGTCAGCCATATTTCTGCTCCATGTGAGAATTGTTTTATTAACATTAACCATTTTTAAAATAGCGGTTATTAAGATGCAATGTAAAAAGCACGGAGTTAGATATAAAAGGCTTGTAGCGCATTACGGGGATGTAATGTGGAAAGCGTACATTCCTATGTAACAATTTTTATCATGCGTGATCATATTTACCTATAATATTCGCCTCATTTACAGTAGAAACTTATAGTATAAGTAATATTAATGTAAATCACGTATCATGTATTAAGTAGAGCTGTTATTCTGTCGATAGTCTAGTTCGAAGTTATCTCCGTTTGACGTAACCAACATAGTTTGTAAAGTATTTGAATGATTGGAAACCGTAACTCTCGGAAGTGGCTTGAATTTGATTTTATATTTTATGAGCTATGTTGTTACGTAAATAAATGTTATATGTAGATTTTTAACATGTAAGAACTGGTTTTTTGATGTTGAAAAAGTATTCAAAAATATTTAATGAATACATAAATAACTAGCAGCATATATAATAATTAAACGATTTAAAATATATGAATCCACTATCGTGCTCACAAATTGCTATTTATTACAAAAATATAATCGAAACAAAATATTTTAGAATATTTTTTCATTATCATAATAATGTCATGAATATTTATATTAACGCAATATAATATTATTGCATACATAAATGTCATTGACATAACCAGTAGTAGATATTACGAATTGTATCGAAATTATTGTCATATAATCGAGCATATTCTATCTAGTTGTACGTAAAGTGGTCGAAATTTATTCAGTGATCGAATAAACTTGTTACACCAATATAAAGTTTTATTTATTTAAAAGCCTTCCTTTAAAATATACACAAATATTTAAGAATCAATTTTAGCAGAAATCACACTTCTTATACTTATACTTACAGCTACTCTTTTGCAAAAACATTTGATTTGGAGACACGCTTCTATTTTTATGATTTGTATGAATTGGTGGTCTTAAATATAAGGGTTTGATAAATGCAAATGATTACTAACGAGTAAATCTCTTTTATTACTTTATTTTACATTTTATATTACATTCAGTAATGGATTCATAACCATAATTATATTTTAAAGTTGAACCGTATAAAAATATTATCCCTAGCAAAAAGACATCCGTATTAATGAACTGTCATGAAACGTAATGGTATTATGAGAGTGTATGTATGTTTATGTATGCATTTCGTGTAGTGGGAAGGTACTCAAAACATTCACCCTCACCCCAGCCCCGGCGCTATCAAATATGCAAATCAACCAATTAGTGAGTTTATCGATCCAGCGCACAATGCTCGAAGCACTTAGGTATGTCCATTAAGAGTAGCATATTTTGGGAATGAAGTGATCTGTAGCACAAAGTATGAAGCTGTGCTTAGAGACGTTCCGATACCATAAGGAATCGAGTATCGATTTTCTCGTCTCATTTAAGTTGTACTTATATTGTTTATCTCTCTCTCATATGAGCACCATTAAATACATTAAAGTATCGATACATACTCATATTGATACTTTTTATTTTTATGTTAATGGCACTCACTAAAAAGATAAAAAATCTAGGCAGTGATAGATATTTAACAAGTTCCAAAATAATAGCCCCCAGATTTATTCATTACGAGTAAAGGTATGTTCCTTGTTTGTAACAATGTTGCACCCGTTTGAAAAATAAGTTCTCACTTGGAACTGTTGTTGCAACAACAATTAAATGTTTTAGGGCAAATTTATATAACCAGGGAAATATTAATTTTATTGCATCCCATTCCCTTGTCTGTCTTGTTCACGAAGAAAGGTGCGTTCAGAAATCAAAAATTGTTAAATAACATCTGTACAGTTTGATTCGATTCGATACCAACTACTTTCGTTTCGATAGTATTTAGTTTCGCAAGATTTATATTGATGGTAAAAGTACTTGGTATCAAAACAAAAATGTATCGAGTACATACTCGAATTTACTCGTATCGGAATGCCACTAGTTGTGCTACGTCTGCTTCGAAGCAGCAATAATTCTGTTCCAGGTTAAACAGCTTAGTTAGGCAGATGCAAAAATGAAATGCATTATAAACTAACTTCTATGTTTTTGTTGATCCCCTTCCACTTAGTTGTAAGAGTGGAGGGAAGGAGGATGGGGTCAGTGATGCGGTTCCTCATAATAAGCCAATTTAACAATAAATAAACATAAACGCTTTCTATACTCATAGCCCCACACTAGGATATTCTCCTATGTCGTGGGTGCCATGGACACCCAAAGACGAATACACAAACACCCAGACCCAGAACAGAAACCCAGTCTGTCTGGCCGGGGATCGAACCCGGGATCCACTGCGTGTCAAACCGGTATCGTGACCACTCAACCACGTGGGTCGTCCACCAATGAAAGTATATAAAATGATTTGTGATTACTGATAATGACAGTTCCATGTATTATAAAATCACATTTGAAATTTATTATGAAAAATACCAACTGAATAATCCATCTTTTGAGTTTTAATTAAACAATTTTACTTATTTTTCAAGTTTTTCAATTTTTATAATACGTGTGGATTCTTTGTCTCTTAGTCTTAGCTTTAAATCTCTACACAACTTTTTCAGAAAATATGGGAAGTACAGTCACGTGCAACTTTCATTTTTATTATATGTAAGGATAGATAGTCGGTTGGTGAAATTCGGATTTTCTTTCATATTATATAATTTCCCTGAATTTTCCACCGAATAATTGTATCGTAGAAAATGAGGCCACTGAAACAGACTACATTAGAAATTCAATACATTTTAAATCATTCTACGAACAATACCTAATTAGAAGGCGGCTTGTGTTAATGCAGCGATGTAAGCGATAAGTGGTGATTGTCTAGTGGTTTTAAATTCGGCTCAATTTGGATGCCCGAGGTTCTTATCTGTTATCGAGTTTCTTATCCATACTGATCTTAGTTATATTGATTTTTCTAAGTTATGTATATATGAGAAATAGATTTAAAATCGTGAGAAAATCTATTCATCTGACACTTTTTTAATTAAAAGTGCTCAATATATATGGTGAGATATATCTATTAATTTCGTGTTTACCTGGCATTTAGCTCCGTTATTTTCCCTTTAGGAAAGGTATAGTAAATACTTATCGTACTAATATTATAAACGCGAAAGTTTGTGAGAATGTATGTATGTGTGTTTGTTACACATTCCAGCAAAAGCTATGATAAGATAGTTTATGATGTGGATAACGTGGTAAACGTGGCAACAGTGGACGGAACCGCGGGAATTATCTAGTATTTTTACATATAGAATGTTGTAAGATTGAAGTAACAAACTGGCAATCTACTTGGCACTAAGTGCTTATTGCTGCCCGTCGACATTTGTAACAACTTCGTATAAAACAGGGGTTTTACTTGAAGCTGATCACGTACTTTTGAGGTCTAAGATGCTCATTATATATGTACGAGCTAGTTAGCTAGCTCTCCCTCGTGTATTTTGCGTTAGGGTTGCAGAAATGTCTCACGTTAGAAATAGGTGTGGCGGTGGTACCTCCATACTCAAACTCCTCAAACCCTTCAAATAAGATTTGAAGTTTGTGTCAACCACGTCTTTTAAAAATAAAAAATACCGTAATCAATAAAGTATGCAATCCTTCCCAACTTATTTCAAAGACGTTTATAGTCGTCTTATATCATCTTTGTATGTGCGATTTCTTTTGCCGACTCCTTGTAATATAGATTACATAGTTTATTGAAGTGAAACATCTTTAGAATGTTGAAATTTATTATTAGTATTAAGTTACACTTCTGCGCTATGTGAATTACACATACAAATACTTTTTCGTAATTTGTGTTGGCAAAATAATATCAAGAATTGCGTCCCTGACAATCACCCGTCGAACTAGCCCTTAGTTACAACACTGGTCAAACTATACTGGTTTAAACGTTTAAACAAGTTTGCCCTTGTAATGCAAACATCTAAATCTAACATGATTTTGTTATCCAAAGGAACTGTTACTAAGTTATTTACGCGAGCAAAATCGCGGTTAAAGCTTGTTAAAATAGTAATTGCGTTGCTAGAGGTCGTTAGCGATACGTCGTTGGAATTTAAGCTTTGACCCGGCAATTTAAAGTTCAAACCATTACGTTCCAAATTATACAACAATCTAGGGATACTGTGTTTTGGAAATTTTAACTTTATGGACAAGTTGTAAAGTTGGAACTACCGTGGAGCGAGTTCAAAGGAGAGATGCTGGGTGAAGTTGTTTTCGATAGTAATTAGTCAAATTAAAGAGGGCGCTGTCGGGTGGAATACAAATATGTACAAAATAATTGGCATTTTTGGCGCATTGGGCCACTCTAAACTCTCAACTCTTCTGTCGATTAGTCTTTGACTGTGAATGCGCTTGGACTTTACTTACCTTGCGATAGTTTGAGTACCTTTATGCGAACCAATTTGTTATATTATAATCAAAAAGCACACGTTATTAAGGGACCATTGCAGATATTTGTTAACGTTGTTATTCTTAAACTTAAGTTGCACGAAGTGACTATCAAAGTTTTGTAAGTTTATTCCTTATTTTTTTGTGCCCGCCTACTTCTGCATTATTATATTTTTATCGTTGTCTCTTTTCAGTTAATTATTTTTAAGTAGTCGAGGTTTTGCACTAAATCAGTAATCTAATTTAACACTTTTTAATACTTTGCAGCTAAATAGTATTTTCTAATTCATTTTACATCCTTTTTTCTAATCACAAGCGTTATTTAAAATTATATAGCCTATATTTCTCCTATAACTGAAACAAATCGAACAACACCGTCCGTACTAAAATCCGTCAAGCCATTTGTGCTGTAGAGCGTTCCATAGACGTAGACAGTCGAGTACAAACTAACTTGGAAACTAGGTAACGGAATTTAAATAACATTAAACAAGTTTGCGAACTCAGCACTGCAGAGTAAACATCAACCCTTTGAAACACAGAGCGCTGCGCCCCTTGGAGTTTGAACTTGCTTTTATACTAATTAGTTGTATATCTTACTCTGTTTAAAAAGGCGACTACACTGTTAATTAAAATGATTGCATCATGTTAGGAATTTGGCAAGATTGTGCTATTCTTTTTAATTTTATATCATAGGTCACTGCTATCCATGGACGTTTGTAACCAATTCCTCAGAACAGTGCTTCTACCAGAAGTTAATCACAGATACTTACATTGCTGAAGACTAAGATGGTCACGTCGTATTTAGATTTTAGGTGAGGTACCGCCACCTATTTCTAGGTGGATGAACCAGTGTAGTTTGACCGAGAAGGTATCACCGCCAAATGCATTTCTAGCGTGAAGCAGTTCTTGCGTTTCGGTGGATAGATGTGGTTGCCGGCTCACTTATATATGAGGCGACAATTACTTAGTCCTCAGAAGTAGCAACGCCTCTATGATCGACTTCAGATAGAACCCACGTTCTATATGATTACAGATGTCCATGGGCGGCAGTTACCACTTACCATCAGGTGGATTACATGCTCGTTTGTTACTTCAATCTGATAAAAAAAAACTGTCGAAATCCACATCATTTCAAGGATACACAAATTTACATTTGGAATAGGTGTGATGATAGTACTTATATAGTCTTATATACTAGTCCTATTCACAATAGTTATTAAAATTATAAGTGTCATATCCGATATTTATAAAATAGTAACCCGCAATAAAATTATAATTTCACTAATAATTTATAACTGAAGAATTCATCTATTTCTTTTCATATTCTTTTGTAGTCCCTCGTATTTTTTTCGGTTAGTCGAATCAGTAAAAGGCGCGTGGCCACCGAAGGGTGAGGGGTGGCTCCGGACTAGGGGTCGCTCGCACGACCATGAAAATTTAACAAGCCCCGAACGCGTCATAAAATATTTAAACCTTTCAGACGGAATAAGTAGCTGTCCGGAAAGGTCGTCATGTTTATTTATATGTTAGTTGATCTATCCGGCAACGTTGTGAGAATATAGCTTAATTGAATCGTGAACTTTGTAATGTGTGGCAGTTTTGCTAAATTCAATATAATTTTTACAAAATCACTTGACGAAGCTCAAGATACTGCGGTTATTACTCCTCTGAATTTCACTGGGTTTTGGGTTCGAATTCTAGCCAGGCGGACGTTTAAATCATCATTATTAGATACATGTACTTGATCTGGGTATCTATTGCTCTAGTTTTTTGTACTTTACTACACACAAACGTAAATGTTACATGGTCGAAAATAAAAGTACCGATCAAGTAAGGCAGGGTTCACTAACCGATATATACATTTATTTAAATGTCAATTTCCCTTAACACACTCCACGTAAAAGCTCAGAAGTCCTTAATACTGATAAGCATAATAATTAATACGTATAGCTATAGTAATAATGACGCTTTTTACACCTGTAGCCTCACACTAGGATTTTCTTCTGTGTCGTGGGTACTTTTACTTAAAGACGAATACACAAAAACTTAGTCCGAGAACAGAATCTAAATACATCATTCAGATAGCTGTCTGGCCGGGGATCGAACCCGGAACCCTGCATGTCTGATCGGTATGGTGATCGCTCCACCACGCGAGTCGTCATCATAGACTCACACTAGTGTTTTCCTCTGTGACTAGGGTGCTAGGTACAAAGACAAATATTCAAACACCCAGAATAAGAACATACATGTAAATTGTAGTAAAGTAAATTACATATTTATATAGCTAACAAAGTTGTTTAAACTAGTTTCACAAAAGAGCGAGTCAGCATTGACCTGGAAATGGATTTTCAGACCCTCGTCCTATTTGCCCTCACGCACGTAGCTCGCTCGTAGCACCGCTACGTGCTACGTTTTCGTAGACGATTAATGTTGTTTTTATAATGGAGGCAAGATTTTTATTTCTTTTACGAATACGAGGGAAGGAAGGTTAAAATTTACTTGAAGGTGATTTCAGCATAAATAATTTAGATAATCGATGTCAGTCATAAATATATTGTTTTGGAATAAATTATTCATCTTGATATATGATAAACTTTACAAATAAAAAAGGCAAAACCGTTGAGTTTTATGCCAGATCTTCTCAGTTAAGGCCGTGTTCCGATTCGGTGGTGGTGTCAGAAAAAATATTGTAACTGACAATTTGTAAGTGTCCCCGTTAGTCTATGCAAAATAAAAATATTTCATTTCATATAATATATCATTTATCACTAAAATAGTAAGCTTGTTTATATGTTACATATAATTTATAATAACTGGAACCTTTTTATAGTATGGAATAGAAATGAAATTAGTATTATTTCGCAATAAACCCACTGTGTATTGAAAGAACTGAGAAACCTTAAGCTATACAGATAAAAAAGTTGAAAATGCATTTATGTCAGATAATAAATAATAAACGCGACAATTGACAAATATAAATTGTCACCTATATAACGTATATAGTGGATTCCATGAATATTTGACGGATCTCTTAATCAACACAGTATTGTATCACGTTAGGTAATGAACACCACATCGCTGACAAATAGTTTTGGTTGTAAGTATGGCGTGTCGTAATTAGACACGAAACTCTACCCTCCATCTAACGACGTATGCTACGGACTCCACATTAATAACGAACGGCTCTAGTCCTTCAATTATTTCAATTATACTCCACATATACTTTTTATTAATATTTATGTATATTACAGAAGAATGTTAACATTATTACATAAGTAGTCATTGTATCTTAAATAAATATACCTCTAATGCATCATTTTAACAACAATATCGTAAGACTTAATGCTATAAAAATAACTTAAATACTATTCTACAATAATGAAGTATCATCTGCAATCAATACATGTCGTGTTTATCGCCTGCATAGTAGAGCAAGTCGTTAATATAAATTAAAAACAAGAATGGTCCCAGTATCAAACTCTACGGAACGCCCATCGTTTCAGTAGCGCTAGGTGATTTTGTGCCATTTATCATAGCCTTCTCATTTCTATCGTTCAAGTAAGAATTCAAAAGGCTAAAAACCTTCTTCCTGATCCCGCAGTGATGTAATTTCCTGACCAGAGTGCCATGGTTGATACAACCAAAAGCCTAAGATAAACCACATAACACACAACAAAATACAACGAGGGCATCGAGTGACTCATCCCGTGCCCCGAACACACTTTTCAGTAATTGAATTCTTGCATCTATAGTAGAACGATTCCTTCTAAAACCGTAATTGGTTGTCATGAAGTATTTTGTTTTTATTAAAATACAGTTGTTACTTCCATACAAATAAAAATATTAAAGGTATAGTTAGCAATTAAAGTCCTGGCAGCATAAGGCGGCACATTTAAAAGTTGGTCAATATATACAAATGTGGAAAACCCAGACATGATTTGAATAAGGTAACGTATATAATATTACTTATATGACACGAACTTAGTCCTGAGTAGCAACGCATTCCTGGCCGACCTCAGCTAGGACTGATCCTATTTGAGGTTCAATGCATGTGCCGGGTCGGCAATTCTCCCTTACATAAAATAATAAAATATTTATGGAAATCTTGACGCAGTGCCTAGTAATCCTATTTCGATCATTTTCCTTAATATACTTTGTAATATTATCCTCTACCTGTAATTGGAAACTCGGATCATAAATGTAGGTACAAATGCTTAGTGTAACTTTAATGACCCCGGTGCTTGTTAGCCAACAGTTTCGGAAGAAGCAGACGTGTGGATTACCGTAATTAGGTAGAATAAATAATTGTACCCTCTGCTCCCACTAATCGTAATGTATGTTCTACTAGCTTATTCCAGCCCACTTAATTTACCCCGATAATGTATACTATGATATATATAAACCATAATGTATAAACCAGATCATAAATTATCTGTGTGCCAAATTTCAACGAAATCCGACCAGTAGCATTTGCGTGGAAGAGTAACAAACACACATACATCCTCAGAAACTTTCTCATTTATAATATTAGTAAGATTCCTTTGTTTATTTCTGTATAATGTTTTTATAATAACAAGTATATTGCCGAAAAGATAAAAGATTTAAAAATAAATTTGAATTTAAATCAATACCCTTTCTTCAAACTGTCATTGTTTTTCATGTTTCTAATACAACTGATTGTATGTGTAATAATATAATGACAGTGCTTATATTGTCATATTAAACGCTGTTTTCTAGTTTAAGATAACGAACGTGTAATGAGCCTAATGGTTAGTATAACGAAACGTCGGAATTTGAAACTCTACCCTCGATGTAACAATATTAAGGACCCTTTGCGACGGCCTCTACATTTACCTGTGCCACATGAGGTAATGTGACAATTTATGTCAACAGATATTACACGTAATTTGAATCGCCTTATTTATAGAAGTGAGAATAAGAGTCTGACATGGAGTCACTGTATCCTGTTATTTGCTAGCCATGTTTCACTCGCGTTACAAGAAATTGTTATGAAAACAAAAGCCCGCCAGCTAAAACTAACATTGGCATACTTATCCGAGGCATTCCAAAATAGTCAGGTGTACCAACAAATCTGTGGCTAACCTCAGGTAAGACCACGATCTTATCTGGGATTTCTTATAGATGTCCATTGGCGGCAGTGGCCACTTACCATTGTTACTTACTATTGTTAGTTTTGTCGTCTTCATATAATCACTTATAGTAAAAATATTTATTATAATTTCACTTACATAACAAAATTATTAACGAAGTGCTAAATAACATTTTCTTGACATTTAAAAGTAAAATGTTGGTAGGAAGATTTTTTTTCCATTTACAAGTCCACTGCGTTAAAGAGAGATTACTTTGTGATTTCAGTGAGGGCTTTTGTGAAGTAAATCTAATTTATTAAAATATAACATTCCATGTCCCATTTAGTCCTCTCAACTGAATCTCTGAAATACATTCTTAATGTCGTTATAAGGAAAATATGAGTAAAATGTCACTTGTAGTCTAGCTGTGTATGTGGGTGTATATAAATCTCTCAATAAGGTTTCTCACTCTCATATAAGATTTACTTTCCTATGAGGCGGCTATTGTAGTTATCAGAAATAATAACGGATCTGTGATTGTACTTAGGTAGAACAGGGGGGTTTTATATGGACTTGGTTACAGTCCATGAGTTGCAGTGATCGCTTACCATCAGATTAACAAACGTAGATTGAATAGAAACAGCAAGCTCGCTCGATTCTTTAATGTTTTAAAGAATACGTATGTATGCGTGCATACGCATAATATTACATTATGTTTGCATAATAATTTAGTAACTATGTATTCATAATTCCAGATTGCCCGTTACAAATATATGCGTTTTTATAATTGTATATAACTTAACCATAAATATTTATAGAAAGTGCCTCTATTACTTTTCTCAACCCAAAAATGTCTAAAATTCAAATATGTCCAAGTGGAGTGGCAGTCGAATAAATCCACCAGACTGGCGTACAGCCGTATATTATAAGTTGGCTCACCTGGGGGCGCGATCGATACCGCACCTGCGTTGCTATGGCGACGGACCCACCCTGCGGACGCTGCTTTGGTGACGACCGGAGCGGGAGCGGGAGCGGAATACATCTGCGTATGAGCTGTGGTATCAATATTTGGTATTAATATTGATTGATCGACTTAGGTAGAAGAAAAAGTATATTTAATACAAATTGGTGGAGGTTCCAGAATACCTCAGCTCAGAATTTTACTTTGGCCCCGTACTGGACGTCATTCAGTCTATTGAGAATTTAAGTTCTTCTGCATGTGGTGTTTGTGATTGCAGTCTGATTTAATAACACGAATTATTACGAACAGAGTCTGAATCAATAAATATTTTGTCATACTAGTACTAGTAATGTATCGTATTATAGATACAATTTATTTTAATATTTCCTTATGGACCAGAATTGCGCGCAAATATCATGTGTGTCTGTATGTTGTAGTTATTAATTTATTTAATATTCAAAAAAGAAATGACATATGGTAAGCTTTTTATTCAATCTTTACTACAATGAAGTACAGTGAAAACAAAATTAACCTAGCACAAATCGTGTGAAAGTTTGCGAACACGAAGACTTTTAGTAGTCTCGCTCCCCGGTAGGCAACGTAGGAGCCGTCTTAGTTTCTTATTCACGACGTGGAAACTTTTACATTCATATAATTTTATTTTGCCTTCTTCAATATTATACGTCAAGTTTTACGAATGCTCGGCTCCTTTCTGAATTTATACATTTCTAAGTACTGTATTAGGTTTGCATATATTTCGAAGACGAGTTTCCAAGTATATAAGTATGTTTATAGCTACTATCTATTTTGTATAAAGTAATGTGACTTGCAAAATGTATAGATTATTCCCGACTGCGTCAGAAAAAGGGTAAAGATTGTCGAGCGTGTTTACATTTGTATGTTTGTACGTATGTACATCCATTTCTTTGGCACACGCTACAGCATCATTAGAATCGGTTCAGTTTGCAGAGTGACACAGGCTGTTATTAAAAAAAGGCGCCTGTATATAAAGGAAAAACGGGGGATTGTCGACATTTTTGTCTGTAATTCAACAAAAAAGCTAGTTATTGGATCTTTCCATAGAAAATATACATTGGATTATACTTTAATTGTTGTTGTTGTTTGTTGTTGTAATAATTGATATTACATAACCAACTGCTAGTTTTAGTTCGAAAAGTCCGGTCTCTTTTTCTTTTCTTTATGTAATGTAGCTGGAAGTAGATACCGATTAGTCAAGCATTAGCCCTTTGTTGAGAGAGCTAATTGGGTTTTGTAACTCTAAAACTATTGCTAGTCTCTCGCGAGGACTAAGATTGAGCGCTTTTTCTAAGGACCTCAGCGTTAAGTGGGGACCTGCTTTAATAACATTTACGTTATTTTGGAGCAATACAATTAAATTTTACCCTTTAATGCTTTGTCAAAGTACAAAATAACTATATTATGCAAGTTGAACATCAATAATTTTAGATGAAGCTTCTCAATATACATTGATTACATCATGTCCCTTATTTAAAACAAAGTCTACTGAGGATCCAATTGATATAATTCAAAGCACTAAGTGAATAAATTGAAAAAAAAACGGGGTGTATTTTTTTTACTGCTTAAAAATAATTCACTTTAAAGTGAAAACTAAAATGATATGTAATAAGGTGCACACGGAGATATCAATTAATAATATTAATTGATGGCCCCGTGCGAGGGCAACGGGGAGGAATTAAGGAGGGGGAGTAATTTTTATTTGACTTTGATTTTTGCTATAGTCTAAGTTATTTTACCAATTGAGACAAATTCAACCGTACTTCATACGTCAAAATCGGACTATATACATACGCTCGAAGAATATTACCCTTCTACGGACAATACGTAATTCGGATAAATACGTAATTCTCAGAGATGCAAAACAAATAGTAATTTAATAATAACACTAAAACGACTTAAAATTAGATTGTCAGTTAGGACCTGTCACCGAGGACCTTACAGGATTAAGGCCGCTCCTCTCATAACCCTACCCTCGCACAGACTGCATCATACATCACGCAAGGGTTGCGTAATTAAATTGCGGGCCACGGGATGGACTAACGTTTTTATTCCCCACCCCCTTACGGGGTGGCATCACCCTTTTATGACGTATAGTTTTCTCTGACACTCGCGCGATCTTTACAAAACATGTGTTATTTCTCATACCTCAAAGGTGTACCATTAGTGTGTATTTTATATGTTTATATAACGTAACATTCCTTAATACATCTTTTTTCTAGCCTTATTGTTCGTAATACGATGAAACTAAAGAAATTATATACACGGTATAAGATGAATCATGTGAAGTATTGGAGTACATCGAAACTATTACAATGTAGAAAATAAGGGCAAATGTACTCGTATATAAAAGCCTGACTTTCTGGCATAACATTACCAAATAGCTACCAGATTGGTACATATCTCAATATATAATATGAGTACTTACATTATGGACGCGTTTAAACTGAGGACTAAATTCACATGTACACAGACACACGAAATGAAACACAGATATTATTCAGGCAAGTTTCCTGTATATGGTTTTAGTGTACGATCACAGATCTGTTTCATGTT
>MOOZ01000409.1:659325-683287 GCA_002930495.1 Cecropterus lyciades | reverse complement strand
ACTGTCTGAATTGAAAATTCATAAAACAGCTGACAACCAAGCTTTATTAAGTGTTATTGCGGTACAGTATGAAAACGGGGGTATAATACCTATTAATAAAATTTCCAGTATTTAGAGGTCACTGTGGACGATTAACCCCTGTACCGACGATTCAAAAGGGCGTCAGATTTAACGGAATATTTCCTTTGATATTTTTCGACAAATGGAAAATCATGAACCGCGAGGAATGGACGTTGTGGAATATTGCTATTTGTAAGTCTTTACAACTTTAAAAGTCACATGTTGTCATACATTCGCACTTGGTTTTAACTTTTCTAATTAAATAATAAGTGTTTTATAATGATGATCGACTTAAAAATGTACCATTTATTTTCAAAACACAAAATAATTATTGTATTCGGTCGATTTAAGAGTCAATTATATAAAATTTAAATTGTTGTGGAATGTAGTATTTGTAATATTTGCAGACTTTTTATGTCATTGTAGCGAACGATCTACACTGTAGAGTCTAGACATAACTGTAAAATAGATCTATAATTATGTATTGCATATCAGGCTGATTTAAAATTATTGTAGTGTCAACTTGAAATTCGTTACTGAATAAAATCTAACAAGGTACATAGAATTATGAAATTAACTACGTTTGTAGCCTTTAGATTGAAATACGTGCTTAAATGTAGCGCCAGAGTAATTGGCTAACTTTTTCGGATACAAATCCGACAGACGCTAACATTTTGAATTGAGTTTATGAACAACATTTTCGTTTGTATCTGAAAAATGGTTTATAGTAGTTTATACTTATTAACTTGAAATAAATGTTATATAAATTATTACATGACCATTTAAGATTTTTACGCATTTGCGTTATAAGGTGATAATTATTTGTTACTCGATTATTACTGCTAAACTGCTGGACTGTAACTATTTTAGTTTTATGTTAACGTTCCTGTGTAATGGTTTATAGAGTACCTGATTAACATAATTCTCCTCAACTTAATCCTAGCCAATAACACTGCAATGAATTTGATATCATCTTTATAAATTCCTATACTATTCGCCGATTACAGGTTTACCTATAGGTACATCTCTGATGGCTAGCAAGCTGTTAAAATCAACCGGAGAACTACCTTGCTTGTTTGAGGTATTAAAATCAACCGGAGAGCTACCAGCCTCACAATTTTCAAACGTGAAACTGTTCATGAGATTTGTTGGAAGGGTGTGGATGCCAGCTGACGTAAATACGTGGCAACCATCTTAGTTTTCAGGAGTGGCAATGCGTCAGACATTAACTTCTGGTAGAACATTTGTTTAATGTTGAGTCGGTTATAGATGTCCATGAGCGGTAGCGACCACTGACGAATAGGTGAATTGAATGCCTCTTTGCTCCAATTTCATAAAACGAAAGATAAAATATAAGATTTTCTGATAAGTATATGAAAAGTTCAAAATGACATGAAAAAAAATCATAGTATTGGTCCTCGACATAGATGAGAGTTACGTATCGAGGGTTTTTATATAATTTCACAAAAAATACTAAAAATCCTTTGTAAATTTTCCATCTAGGGTCAATTGAACAGCGCTTCAATTTATTCCCCTTTGTGCGAAGACCCCTACAGGCTTTAAGGGTCTTTGAATACTGCTTCGCTAATAACGCGCGTCTTACAAAGTACCTTAGAAAACTCGGATAAATAGTTTTTTAAGCATTCGGAAATTTCTATACAATTCTACAAATATTTACTAAGCATTTCAGCTAACTTCTCCCATTAAGATTCTTTAAGACATTTAATTGTAGGAACTAATTTTATTTTAACTATAATGAGAACATATAAGCAGTGATAGCCGAATGGTTGAAACTCGGCCTCTCAATCGAGGGTCCGAGGTTCGAATCGAAATCGAATTCGAAATTATGTGCGTATTAGAAGTTAATTATCACTGCTTTACGGTGAAGGAAAACATCGTGAGGAAACCTACACGCCTGAGAGTTCTTTAAAAAGTTCTCAAAGGTGTGTGAATTCTACCAATTCGCACTTAGCCAGCGCGGTGGACTATGGCCTGAAACTCTCATTCTGAGAGAAGGCCCGTGCCCAGCAGTGGGACAGTAATGGGTTGACGGTACGGAGAACAAATAATAATAATTTCAAGTATTGGGTTACATCTACTCTACTTTGCTGTATGATATCGTAGAAACAAATAAATGCCTACAAAACCGTATGAATCTTTGTTTAATATCTGTTTTAACCTAAAAACTATTTTTAATTTTGCAGTAACAGACGAGCATCGAGTCTATGTATGGATAGTGGCCACTATCGCCCATGGACATCAGTATTCAACCTCTGATAAGATCAGATTGTTGCTTGATTTTGGCCAAAGATATGTTGCTACCGGACTTAGATAGAACGCTTTAGATAAGGATGTCTTTCTAACCACACCCTCCTAACGCAGGTCTTGTTCGGTAATACTGGTATTATTAGGCAGAAATATGTTTCGCGGTGGCAGAACAAAGAATCTACCGTCTTCAAAGGCAGAATGAATGATGAATTACTAATTTATTGATATAAAAACGTAGTGTTTTACGGAATACACGTAAAACAAGATGCATAATGATTTATCTAAGAAAATATATCTGGGGTTAAATATATCTGAAAAAAACAAGAATATCATGGATGATATAACATATTATACATGATATTGACACGTAACAGAATAGGTGTCTCAAGTTCCAGACAGAAGAATTTGATCAAACGATATATCTTCAGTTGGAGCCATCTCGAGATGCGAGGCGCAATTCCCCACAGGATATTGCCACTTCGACGTAACACACGTTTCAGGAGCTCAGAGCTCGATTCGAGTGAACATACTCGTATGTATACACATATGCCTGTATGTGCTTGTTTATGTGGAAGATTGGTTTTAGTTTGACAATAAATGATAGTCAATTGGCAATGTACGCTTAAGTGGAGGCTTATAATTTTACTAATTTTGTTATTTGTTATTCATTGACAATAAGAAGTAATTTCGTTTGGATTATGATTAAAATTACAATTAAAATATACTTTTAGGGATTTTTTGTATATAGTTTTGTCTTAAGGTTATCAGTCCAACTGGTCCTTATGGTATGTTAATCACAATTTATTCGAAAATTCTCAAAAGTTAAAACAAAAAAATCTAGATTTTTATAAAAATATCTAGATTTCTTAGAGGAAAATAAATACCTAATAACATTATCACTTTTTTTTATAATAATGAAGTAGTAAACGTGAAGTCAGTCTATGTGATGATAAGTGGATGGAAGTCGTTTATTGATATGTTGGCATTGTGGTTAAATAAGATGGTTGCCTCATACATATATTACTTACATGCTTAGCATCCACACCTTTTCACCGAAACATAAGAACTTCATGCTAGAAGTATGAAGTAGTATCTCTCTGGTCCAGCTACACTTTTTTATCAAATTAAAGTATTAAACGAGCATGCAGTCCATCTGATAGTAAGTGATATACTGAAGGACATAGACATCTGTAAGCAACTTCATTTAAAAACGGGGTCCTATCTGAAGTCGATCACAGATGCGTTGCTACTCTCGATGACTAAAATGGTTGCCTCATATATATATGAGCCGGCACCTCCCCGGTCGAAATACACTGGTTCTACCACCTGGTTCTAGTACGATTTAAAATCGCACGTAAACACTGATAATGGCCACTGCACCACGCATAATATCAGAAATTTTAGCAAATCAGTACTCTGTGTAGACAGGAAGTCATCACTAAAATATATTCGTTCGTACATTCCCAGGATATTGCCACTACATTCTAATGTTTGCCGGCTCCGGAGCGGGTGTTTGTTCAGGGAAATTGAGAATTATCGGCTCCCTGCCTTGTTTGCGAGCCGACGCCCGGACTTGGATCTGATAGAACTCGTTGAAAAGGATAAGCCTTCGGGAACATGGACAAACTAGACAATATACATTCATATATAAAAATGTATGTGACTTTGAGATAACTGTTCAATCTCGCGATTTCATTTATTTAAATTTTTATCACCTATAAAACAGGATATATATGCTAACTTAAATTCATGTGAAATAGGTCTGAATTTTAAGTACATCATGTATGCGTTGCTACTACCGAGGACTAAGATGATCGCATATGGAAGTGAGCCGGCAACCACACCCTTCTACCGAAACTTAGCAACTGCGAAACGCTACAAAACGGTAGAATGGTGGATTATAACGGCGGATTATAGCGTAAAATCTAGTCATTGTATGGGAGCAGCCAACAGCGTGGCCAACAGCTTATGAAGCTTGTGATTTTAGTCTGCACTGCACTGTTTG
The DNA here is from genome assembly GCA_002930495.1 of Cecropterus lyciades. Classification (NCBI taxonomy): domain Eukaryota; kingdom Metazoa; phylum Arthropoda; class Insecta; order Lepidoptera; family Hesperiidae; genus Cecropterus; species Cecropterus lyciades. The sequence continues at coordinate 678,954 of MOOZ01000409.1, read as the reverse complement.
TCTTCACCCGAAATAAACAGAACTAGGTTATTTGACTGTCCCAATTTTTTTTACTAAAACATAAGTTTATGACGTTAATTGATGAATGGTTTCCAATAGCAAATTTCCTTATATTGCAAAAAAAAAACAAACAGACGATTATTGCAGTTTCTTTCATCTCCAGTAATTTTATAAACCACTTAAATTTTATGAAAAAATACACACATATAAAATACATAGGTACAAAGAATAACGATTAACTGTAAGACGGAATGATTGTGATTATTATGAAAAAATAAATATACTAAAATATTAGTGTGGACGTAGGTACTTTTTTCCTTCAATCACATAAAAAATTCAAAGACAAACATTGGGAACTTCTAATGATTAGGGAAAACACGCGACCGTTACGTCCACAGGGTCTAACATTTTTCTTCTTCAAGAGCCACACAATTTCTTATTATCGTCTAAGCTATTATATGCGATCGATAAACGTTAACGTTTATTTAAGGAGATTGAGAAATACCATCCCTAAGGAAATTGGTTCAGCCTACGTCTCGTTAAGTTTCCTTAACTTTTTCGGGAGCTCCCTGTTTGTATTGAGAATGACTTCTATTACTTAAGAACTAATTTATTTAAAGCAACATTACTACTAAGTTTCACAAAACTACAACAATAAACACACGCGGATCTCGAAACACAAATAGAGAAACAAAATCAAAGCGCACATTCTATATCATAGACAGTGAATTATTGACCTATATAAAACTTATTTACCATTTTAGGACTCATAAAGATTTGGAAGTAGCTAACACCCACGCAGACCCCTTGATGGTTTGCAGTTGGTCAAATGTGTCCATGGACGACATAATATGGAGTTCCATATAGGACAAACATCAAACTATTAGTGTCCCACTGCTGGGCACGAATTTTCTTTCAGGTTGAGAGACTTTCAGCGTGCTAATCAAGTGCGATTATTGGTAGTCTTCTCACATGTATAATTTTTTTTTTCTTAAGAACTTTCAGTTGTATAGGTTTCATCCCGAGGTTTTCCTCCGCCGTAATGCAGTGATAATAGTTTATTTCTAATACATACAATTTTAGAAAACACAGCGGTGCATGCCTGGCGATTTGAACCTCGACCTTTGATTGAGACGCCGATTTTCAACCATTCAGCTATCATTATGTAGAACAGTGTTTCTACCTTAAGCCAATCAGCTTCACACAAGAAAAGAGATTGCGGTGGTTCTCAAACAAATCGATTACCGTTATCTACATGTTGCTTCTGCCACTCACTAATTATTAATACTTCGTACATAATAAAATAGTTATGATCTGATGATTTAATTATTTACGTTACTCTTTGGTGACAGTGTTCAAAACATCTTTGAAAAGAGACACAATAGATATAAATTGGTACTTTATATTTAAATTTTTATTTTAAAACCTTAAAACTGTAAACTTAAAACTTTTTGCCATCATATAGAGCTCAAAGTATCAAAAATTAATATAATGAAAAATTTAATGATTTCTGATTTTTAAATCCTCCCTCCGGTTTGCTACCTTCAGTTTATAGATAACTAAGTGAATTTTTTTTGACTTGTTACAGGATGGGGCGAGTCATTGCTGTCGCTGCCCAAAAAATGGCTCAGCACCCAGGTGTACGGCACAGAAGACCAGGACTTCCAGGTAAGAACTAATGTTTTCAGTATCACTAGATTAGGCTACTAATTCTGAAATAGGGTTAGGCGTTCGTAGAGTATGTTAGAAAAGTCCTCGAAAGGAGACCACGTCTGGGCAAAAGGAGTATAGACCGCCCCTCGACCAGGTGGGCTGATGACTTGAAGAAGATGGCGGATAACCACTGGATTCAGATGTTTCAAGACCGGTCGGAGTGGCGCCGATTAAGGGAGGCCTATGTCTAGCAGTGGACTTTCAAAGGCTGATAAATAGATGGAAAGACAGATTCGGTTTAAATTGAGACTTGCAGACTTCACACTCAGACTTGCAGACTCAGATTCTTAGAGGGCAATATTCATTAGTGGTCAATGTAATATTGCAAAATTGTTTTCTTTTGTTTTGATAGGATATCCAACTGCCGAAGCTTCCAGTGCCGGATCTCCAAGCCACCATGGACTCATACTTGGACTTCGCTTCGGTGATCGTGAACCAACAGCAGCTGGAAAACACCCAGGGGCTGGTCAGGAGCTTCATGGAAGACCTGGGCCCGAAGTTGCAAAACTTGCTGCTGGATAGACAGAAGGAAATGAACAATTGGGTGAGAAGACAACATGATTACAGTAAAATTAGATAAGGATTAAAATATTTTTTGTGTATTTCGATTAACAATGAGTAACTAAAGTAAAATATATTTTATAAATGGGAACTATACGAGTATAAATTACATTAGGTAAACAGATCAATTTAACTAAATTCTCTGCTTAGATAGGTGTACATGCGAATTCAACCAGTACAATACTAGTTGCATAAATACTTACAAAGGTTATATAACAGTTATTGAGTTGATGCTAAATTTATGTATCTCAAACAATTTAGGGATTTTTTAAAACTATTTACAAATTTAAAAGTTTTTAAAGATAAGATTACGAATGTAGTAACAAATTTATCAATATTATAACAACAAGCTCGGGGAATTTTTACATTTTTATGTACATAACAGAATACATCAAGTTATTGTCTAGAGAATTACCATCGCACACATCTTCCATACATATTTTATTAAACTTCATTATCTTTGAGTGAGTTTACGAACATTATAACTGGGGCGTAAAGTGTCATCGGCGTAAAATTTGAATGCAAAGCACTCGTCTTTTCTCCCTTATCAGTAGCTACGGCAACGTTTCCCTTCAGAAGTCATAATTCTAAACAATAGCATTACGTGAGCCGCATTGTTCCAGCCGTTTCGTTCGAGTACAGTAACAAAACAGTCAATATGAGAAGAAAAAAATAAACGCCTAGTATACTAAAAATGTACTCCAAAAATTGGGTTTATGTGACTCTATATATCATATATACAGTTATTCAAAATCACGCTTTAGTAGAAGTGTCAAAAGCAAATAATAATAATAATGGTGAAGTGCTCATAAAAATTCTAAAACTGTTCAATGAAGCCAGCAGTGATGAACGATTATTTAACGTGACATTAAAACTATTAAAAAGCCTTTGTGTCTGTATGCGCGAATCATTAAGATCAAAAGAAAAATCTTTTAAAGGCGAAGCTAATTTGTTAATTGAACATTATAACGAAAATGTTGGTGTTCTTGAAGACCTTTATAATAGAACATGTCTGAATTTAAATAATGAAAAACCTAACGACTTAATTAATTTTAAAAATGTTGATGTAAAACGAAATATATATACTACTACAAAAGATCTAATATATAACAAGATTTTGCAAGAAAAAGGCCCTAATATTTCCAAAAAATTTAAAGCAATTAATAAAGAAAACAAAAATAGCCTTGATATTTTGTATAAAGTGTTTATAGGAACAAAAAAATACCATAACTATAGATTACGAAAATACAGTATATTAAAGAAACATGAAATCAACAATAATTCGGAACAAAACTCTATAGTTATTATTACGCTTTATCCCGACATAAATATAAATAGCTGGAACGTAAATGAATCAAGAACTATAAGTGAAGATGAAATAAAAAATACACTGTTTACGAATTCTCCCATAGATATTGATGTAATACATATGAATTTTGAAAAACTAAGTGAAAAATTTACAAAAGCAATTTTAGCTTCAGATTGTGTATTACAGTCAATATATGCATTTTTAGTTAATAAATGGCAGCAAAATAAAATAAAAACTTTCAAGTTATTACGTAAAAAGAACACAATAAAGATATACATTAATTTTCTTATTGAAAACAGTTACAGAGATTATACAGAAATATGCTGCACAAATTTTAGTGATGTTATTTGTAAATTGATTAAAAACGATGAAGTTAGTATAAACTTGCCAAATCAGATAGAAAATAATATCAATTTAATTGGAAAAGTTAATAATGAACTTGATTACAAAAAGACGATTTTGAAAATAAAAAATCTATTTAAAATATATGATAAACAATTTCATGATAAAAGTTATACTACGCCTTATGATGAAGAGATTTATAAAGAAAACTCTGTGTCTGCTTGTTGTACTAATTTAGATTTAAGTTTAAAAAGTATTATTGAAGGGAACACTTTAAAGGATAAAATTATAAATATTTCTTTCACTTATGGAAATACCGTTCCAGTTATCGTACCAGATGAACATCCAAATTTTCAGAATACTAGTTACAATCATACGACATGGAGAGAATTACCTTGGATCACGTTTGTTTCTACCACAGAAATGAATTCACCTCCCTTTAAGAAAATACATAAAGAAAAAGTTAAGACATGTAAAAAGCAGAATATTTATGGGACAGAGAATATTGAATATAATATGGCAATGTTTACAAACACGCATTTGAATAGTCCAAATTCTATAACTTTGGCACCAAATTACGACCAGAAAATCACTACAAAATATGGTGATTACTCTGTAGCAACACCAAATTACGATAACTTACACACATTACAAATTAAAATGGAGAATAAAACTGAAGATTACAACAAGAATATATATCAAAGTTCAGTAGGAAATACGAAATCCGATAACGAAATAAAAATGCCAAGTGCTTATAAAGAAGATTTAAATATAACATTTTATACTGCTGTTAAACGTGACATAACAACGAATCTGTTAGAAAATTCTACAAATCCGAGTATATTTAAAATCAACAATTCAAATATCATTGATAATTCATTAACTTATAAACATGGGAAAGAAAAAAAGGAAGATCTATTGCCAGAAGTGAAAAAAAAATCTTTTAAATTTGATGCACATGATAATGGTAAGGTTACTGCAAATTCAATGTTGCTAACATCCAACAATGAAATATTTAAAGATTTAAACAAAGATGAATATAGTACTTTATTGTATCCAATAAAGTTTGGTCCAGAAAATTCTAACAACACTTACAATAATGAGTATTATTCCCAACCCCAACAACAAAATGTAACGCAAAATATAGAGGCCTACACGGAGTATGGAACAGAGTCAAAATTGGGTGGGGCCAACACTACTGATGTATTTAAGGATAACAATCACTATACTACTGATACTTTTATTTTTCCAAGTGTAGCAGAAAAAGTTATCACGCTTACAAGGAATAGAAATAAGATTCTAAACCATATGACCAGTGCTTTTCCCTTTTCATTATTCCCAGATGATTTTGTTAATATGAATATGGAAAAATCCACGACACCAACACTTTATCTTAACACAATTTCAGGAAGAAACAGTAGCAGACAAAAATCTCCCGATTTTAATACAACCTTTGGAAAGTCAATCAAAAACATATTGCGAACTGATACTAAAAGTACGATATCAGAATTATTTAATAACATGACAAATTATGGATTTATACAGAACGGAAATAATACTAAAGCTTCAGTATTTAATGACACCTTTATTTCAACGATACCTACATTTCAAAACAGAATTAACTTTACCACTGCAGACATTCAATCAACAGACAAAAATGATTTAAATTATGAAGATTTTAATAGTGATCTCAATAATTTTAATGGTTTCGAAATAAATAAATTACAAATTCCTTACAATAACCCTGAAAGTTTACTTACTGGATATACAAAAATCAATGAAACTGCAATTAAATCTACATATCAAACAGAAAATACTTTAATTTACACAATCAATACAACTAGTAATCCTTTTACAAACCTTGCTTCATTTACAGATAATATGCAAACTAAAAGTATAAGTGAACTTTTAAAAACGACTCCCGCATTTACTACATTTGTTAATGATGTAAATCAGATTACCAATGGTACAGAATTACTTAATGTTTCTAATCAAGATAATTCGACGAATCACTTGTATCTATCAAATAATGCTTTGGAAATGACAACTGGTAGTGCACAAAAATGGACGAATTTTTATACGAGTTTTGATGATTCCAGTCTGACCGTTATTCAAGATTTCACCAGTAATATGAAAAATACAGTCACAGGATATAATACAGCAGCAGAAATTCAATCCAAATCCTCGCCTGAAAAAGAAAATACAATACGATATATAATTGCTAAAACTATTGATACTGATAAAATTTCACTATCGTCAAATAAGACTCTGCCTAGGAAAGATGAAACACGAAAAATATTTATAACGAAATCTACAAATGAAATGCATTTAACAAAAACCCCAAAAACGTTTAAAAAAAAAGTTACCACTATGTACGATGGCAAGTACACAAAACAATTTTTAAAAGTAGGGAAATCTACGAATATAGAAAACCCCGCTAATAACACAGATAATAAATTAAAACGTATACTGGACAAGGAACATCGTTTCAAATTGATTAAGAAAAATGTTGATAAAAATAAAAAGCATCAAAATTATCTAAAAGGAAGACATGTCATTAATGAACCTTTGGTGCTACAGCATACAACTTCCAGTCAATATAAAGATTTTTTATCAACAATACTTCATCTTAGAGATAATAAAAAGGTACATGACACATTTTCGTTTTTGGATATTTGGGAAAACACAACAAAAAAATATAATAATTCAATGTTGACTTTCACTACATCTGTAAAAGATCAAAAATTTATTAATTCCTTACACTATACAAGTATGCATCCTACAAGTCCTATAACTGAGAGCATGCATGTTTCTCATGCATTTAAAGAAGATAGAAAAGAGACTACAGATAAAAATTTGTCAAAGAAATATAGTCCGACCACCGATAGTCCTTCTTTTATCGAAGTTACGATTTCAAAACCAAAATTGCAAGACAATGCTGTATTACAAAATAGAGTTAAAGAAAATAAAAACGTTAGTAATACAGAAATGAATCTATTGCAATCTAGAGACGGTAATACTAAAGAGTATTTTACAATTTATTCACCAACTGAATCTGACAGTCATACTATTTTGGATATGGGTCATATAACACCTATTAATCATTTGCCTACCGTAGTAGGCAAAAATATTATAAATTATAAAACGTCACAAAATGTTACTGAGCTAAGATTAATTACACAAAATAATTTTACAACTGATCCGAGTCTGTTATCGAAAATTATGAACTTAACTCCAATTAATAGCCTATTAATAGGACAGAAAGTTGATTGCAATGTGACTGGATGTAGAAAGTTGGATTTAAACTCTTTAATAGCTAAAGCAAGCACAGAAAAATTTCAAGAAAATATAAATATAACATCATCAAGGTTTGAAAAACGAGAAGGAGTAAATACACATAACTTACACCCAATAAAAACTATGACAACAAAATTATTTACAATGAATCCGATGAAATTAAACGTTTTTACCAAATCATACCAAAAAGAGCCAGGGAGAAAGGCTACAGATAACCAGATAGAATTCAATAATTCTTTGAATACCATAAAGACACTTCCTGTGGAAAGAACTTATAATAGAAGTAATATAAAAACTACAGCGGAAACAGTACATTTCATTACAAAGTCGATCAAAAATATTGATAATATTAGGAATATAATAAACAATGCTAGTTCAACTACAACCTACAATGAAAAGTTAAGGAAGACGACTGAAGCGGACCATATTCATAAAAGTCTAATTAAAATAGATACCAATTGGGTAGATTCTTCAAGATTTAGGGAAACAACTTCAACCACATTTGTAACACAAAAGGGAATTTTACAACAAACCCCTACAACATCAAGTTTAATTAACCAGATACATATACCTCGTAAAAATCTGAATAAACAAAAATTCTTGCAAGCAAATAGTACTCTAAAAAAATTTCAAACTAATGAAACGTCTTCTGTACTTCCAAAATTGAGTACTCCTGAGAAACTACGTTATTTTATGACGTCGAATACAGGTCCAGTTAATCAAAAAAATATATATCAGAAATATGACAATCTAAACATGACTGAGCGTTATAATAAATTTCCCTATGAATTGACACGGAATAAAAACTTGTATCAGAAAAAAGAAATTAATTCTGAACATATTAATAAAAATGGTAAAATAACTTTAAATTATCCAAATGTAACATATATTGTCTATACTAAAGTAATGGGGGCAGAAACCGTAGAAGAAAGTGTAACAGATAATTTGAAGTCACGTTTAGGTCGAGTTTGGAAATTTCCCGCGGTAAGAAAATATAATACAAGTAATATAAAAACTACAGCGAAAACTGAGGATTTCGTTACAAACTCGATCCAAAATATTGATTATATTAAGAGTTTTATGAATACTGGTAGATCTAGAATTACAACCTACGATGAAAAGTTAAAGAAGACTACTGAAATAGAACATATTCATAAAAGTCTCATTAATGTGGATTCAAATTGGCCAAATTCTACTAGACTTACGAAAACCACCCCAACCGAACTTGTAATACGAAAGGGAATTTTACAACAGACGCCTTTAACATCAACTTCAATTAGCCAGACACATATACCTCGTAAAAAACTGAATAAACAAAAAATCTTGCAAGCAAACAGTACTTTTAAAAATTTGCAAACTAATGAAACTTCTTCCGTGCTTCCAAAATTGACTACTCCGGAGAAACTACGTTATTTTATGACGGCAAATACAGACCCAGTCAGTCCGGAAAATCTGTATCAGAAATATGACAATCTAAACATGACTGAGCGTTATACTAATTTTCCATATGAGTTCACACGTAATAAAAAGTTGTATCAGAAAAAAGGAAGAAATATTGAACATATTAATAAAAATATTAAAACAAATGTTAATTATCCAAACGTGAAATATAATGTCTATACTAAATTATTGGACACAAGAAGTTTAGCAACCGTAGCAGAAAGTGTTACAGATAATATGAAGTCATATTTAGGCCAAAATATGATTTCGCTAAAAAGGGGCACAACAGTTCTTGCGAATAACATAACAACAACTTTAAATAATAACTGCAATGAAAAATCTAAATACCTAAATTCATCAGTAGTTCCAAAATGGTTTGATATATTAAAACTCGACAAAAGGGACAACTTGCCTAGCGAAGGAAAAAATAAATCACTAAAGCATTCATTACAAAACAATAGTGAATTTAATGATGACTTAAAAGTGCTTATTAATGCAAAAATATTATTTATTAATCAGTCGGGCTTAAGTCATCCCACGAGAAAGTCAACCATCAATCTTTCAACTAAAAATAAAAATACTATAAATTCAACACACTTAAGTCCATATAGAAATCATTTTTTCACCAAAATCTTGAAAGAAAACAGCCAAAAATCACAAAACTCAAATAAATACTCCAATACAATGGATAAAAATACAAATATTAAAACTACTCCTATTGATTTTAAATACTCCGGTAATAAGAATTTTAAAACAGATGAAGGAAGTCATAAGAATAGCAAAGAAAAAGGGAAACTACAAATACAATTACCCACCGAAATACGTTCTGATAAAGAATTTACTTCTCAAATCGATAAACCAATAACTGTAATAACTACGGACCCGCATAACCGCCAAGGAAATAGAGCTAACATCATTAAAGATAATCAAAGAAATAGTTTTCTTACATTGCATACGACAAAATATTCAACTGCGACAAAGGAGATACAAAATAATATGACATTCAATAACGTACATTTACAAAGACCAATAAGCCAAAAAATTGGTTCCAGTATGACTTTAAATACAAATAATACAACTGCCTTTAATTATGCGACAGGATATGATATAATTAAATTCAATAATACTATACCTGAATCATTTTTATATAATACAGATATGACTACAATTAGTGGCTTTTATCCAACTACCGTGGCTATACTGAACGATAACAAAACTAGTAAATATATCGATGAACCTGCGCATTTAGTTACAGTTATGAAAACGTTTGAAGAAGGATTTAGTGATGAATTGAGCATACCAATAATATTTAATAACCAATCCGAACCGGTAAATAAAAATCAAATTAAAAATTTTAACCACAATCTAAACTCGGTGAGTAAGGCCAATTTTTCCGAAGAGAAAAATACCGTATCATCAGGACTAAATGATTTATTTCCTACTACAGTTATAAAACACATAGAAAATAATCACGACTCTGAAAATAGTACGTTAGTTTATTTGGAACCAAAACATTTAACACGTGAAAGTGAAAATAACATAAAACATGAAAATCTAAACTCGTCTTTAAATATTTTGAGTCTTATGACAATACATTTAAAACACCCTCCTAGTAAAATAAATACCCACAGTCACAAAAATGAAACCAAAACTAAGGACGAAATCTCTTATTTAAATATGAAAAAACATTATTACACCATATTTAAAAATAATCCTAAATCTAAAACAAACAATCAAAGTAATTATTGGAAAAAGCAGAAACTAAATCGTACCAAAGCAAATAGTGAGACTGTAATCAATAGCACTCTCAAAAGTGAAACAAATTTAAAATGGATATCAAACGGTGACAATAGCACGAATCATTTATTTTCATCACCACGACCGCCTTCTTCTATGATTAATAACGTAACTCTATATTACGGAAAGTTACGGAATGAATTTATAAAAGATTTTTTATTTACTACTGAACTAAATTATCTAAATTCAATGGCATTTAACACAAAGGACAATATTTTGCAAATTACTCAAAATCTATCATCAAATATTCATAATCAAAATAATAATACGAAAAAAAGCCACGTAAGACAATATCCGATAACAGGTGAAAGAACTAATGAAATAAAATTTAATAACTATCGTCATTTTACAACGCTCAGAAAATCAGCACATCGTGAAAATATATACGATCCAAAATTAAGCACTGATGAGATGTTATCAAATAAAAATAAATATAATACTAAAAAAGAGGTACCGGAACTTAACGTAATAACAAAAACAACATATAAATCAACACCAATGAACGAAAAAGGACTATTAGAAAACAAATATGTTACTGAAGAATATTTAGCAATGACAAAAAGTCACACTTTCAGTTTTGATAAGTCTACATTTTCTGAACGTGCAAATGGATTATTCACAAGTATGGTAAATTTAAGTGAAATTGATCATCTCACCAGATTATCAACCATCAATCCATCGACAGGAAATGAAAATATATATACTGTACTTTCAAATCCTTCCAGGCATAATTTTACAGTATATCCAAAAATTAAGTCCCAAATATTAGAAAATACAATAACATACTTAAGTTCACTTGATGAAAACACTGATTTTACTACTACTGTGACCCCGTTTAAAAACTTAGCCAAACATAAGGTTCAACCTCATAACGGAAATCAAATGAAGGTAAACTTACCACAAAATACAACTCAGAAACGAACAACAGCGCATGGCAAATATAAAGACGGTACTTTTCTCTTTAAAAACAAAACACAAAAACGAATTACAGAAAAGCTCTCAACGATACCAAAAAGTATGCATATTGAAATAACAGATGTAAAGACCAAATATTATACTACACATCCATATGATTTATTGAAACCAGACGTGAGAATTAATAATAAGAGTGGCACTAAATATTCCAAAAAACTGCGTACAGATGCTACGGCAAATATTCAAGATATCGTTAAATTACCTCTTTCATCAATATTACTAAACGCAACACTATCGTACAATGAATTACCAGTATCTTTAATTTCTCAACAAAATAAATATGGTGTAACTTCATCATACATAGAAACTGAACCTATAAATAAGTTATCCGTAACACAAAAAACGAGAAATGAAAAAACATCATCTACATATCATAAGCTGCCTAAATTTTCGTTAGTAACAACAAAGTTGTGGAATGAGCCACATGTTTCATTTACAGGAACAAATTCATCTGATAAGAGATCTACTAATAAAAACTTTACGTCGACAATTAGTAACAATAACTTTTCATCCAAAATATTTATTCAGGAAGTAAAAGACAACTTATTAACATTAAATTTGGATCGGCACAAAAATACGGGTCTAAAAGTATTAAATAAAACCTTTAATAAGACACTTCGCCAAGAAGTTAAATACGAATTTAATAACGAGACAATGATAGAAAATAACACAATAGATTATAAAAAAATACAACTCCACTCTAAGTTACAGGCAAAGGTACAATCTACAACAATAACTAATATTATAAAGAATATTTTATCTGAAACATTAAAAAATAAATATGATATGCCGTCGTGTAAAGATACTGGCACGATTAACTACTTGCCCGTAACACATAAAATGACAGTTGAAAAATCTTTATCTAAAAATGTACCTATGTTTTCTTCAGTATCAACAAAAGGAAGGAATAAGCCACTTGTTTCCCGTGCAGTTAATAAAATAACATTAAGAAAACCATTCGACAAGAGATCTACTGATAAAAGCTATACACCTACAATGAGCAACAATGTCTTTGTATCAAAAACACGTTTTACAACAAAAAATTACATGTCCAATGTTTTAAGACATGATTGGCCTGAATCACTGAAAAAGAAAAATGAATTTCTAAAATTCACCACCAAGATTACAACTGAATCGACTCCGAATCAAAATTTCAAAACACGACAAAAAACAATTAATTATGAATACAACACAACAAAAAAATACGCTAGGATAAATGAAAACTATACAAGAAATGACCGATTACAATTATTACATGGCACAACAATTGCACATTCCGTAATACAAAAGTTTAAACCTTCGCAACATAACAAACCTTTGCTTTCTGTATACATACCAACAAATTTGACTATTAAAAACAAAATTTACGACAGTTTGAGTATAATAACTAAAAATAATAAATCGCCAAAACCTAAAGTAAAACTCAATGCAATTACTAAACTGAACACACCAAAAATCTATGTAAACACAGAAAAATCCAGCAATGTCAAATATGTTAAGACACCTTATATTTTTAATAGTAACGAAGATAACGAATTAAAAGACTTCATAAATAAAAGTAGCACCCAAAAACAGTCCATAAGTGTCGAGCGCTGGAATTCTTCAAGTACAAAGAGGCCATTAAGGAATTTTCTTATTAATTCGATGGCTGTAACAAATAAAAAAATGACTACATGTAATAAAATATACGCGTATTCCAATAAAAACGAACATTTAATAAAAGATACCACAGAAATATTATGGCGACGTATGTCGTCGCCAAATTACTTAAAAGAGTTAATTCGTGAGAATTTTACAACTTATAACACTAATGTGACATACATTTTGCATCCTCATAATGTCACAACCAATTTTAACAATAATAATTACAAAATTAATACAACTGTTATTCACAAAAATAACTCTGCAACAAAAAATATTGATAATACTACTAATTTATCTAACAGAACCGACAAATATTATCATATGAAACATTATACTACTGAGCCTTATAATTCAAAACAAACTTCAGAGATTTTAAAAACAATACATCATAAAACATATATACACACCGAGAAAATCATAAATAATGACTATAAACTTACCTTAGTAAAAGATATCAAAGTTAATAATTATTCACATTTAAATGGTCAAATGAAAGGAAAACTATCAAAATTTGTAAAACCAAGCGTTAAAGTAATTCAAGCCATCAGTGAAAAGCCTAGGGAAACTCAACATATTACAGTAAGATCTCAATTAACAAGTAAAAAGAGAAAACCCATAAAGTATAATACTTACATGCCCACCATTGATGATCTGGATATATCAATTGATCAATTATCTAATACATTAAGGGCTAAAAAGAAGGGATCAATAGTACAAAAACTTAATGTAAATAAAAACTTACAAAAGTATAAATCTATTCACTATCATGCAACTCATGTGAACGTCACAAAAATCACAAGAAAATCTCATCAATTAATGTCAACCGCACCGAGTATTAAAAAAAATAAACTTGAGCAGATAATGTATAGGAATTTCATAAAATCAGATACCAATAGTGACACCCTATTGGACCCATTCGGAAAAACAAATCTGTATCCTATAAAAATGATACCACCACAAACACGAAGGAAAATAATGAAAAGAATACGAATAGGAAACAAAAACCAGGATGTAATGTCTATGAATTCCCATGATTTTTTCTCACAGAATCGCTTTGCTACCCATAAGAATATTTTTAAAAATATACCAGTACTACATCGTCAGCCTTTGCACAATGATTATCATGTGACACCAGAACCAAAAAGGCGCTTACTCTATCCGGAATCTAAAGAAATGAAGAAAAATAATCCGAATAAAGAATATTTTAGACCTAAACCATTGCTTGTAAATGATGATTTCTATAAAGAAGATTTTCAGGGTCATCACAAGAGCGGATTTACATGGCGAGATAAAGTAAATTTTGTAAGAGAAGCTATAATACCACCTGTTACTGAACAAGAAGAAAGGGATTCTGTTATTGCAAAACCGGAATATTCACAGCCATTGCAAACAATAAATAAGCCGAAATTTCTACGAGATAGAATAGATTCAATAAGAAACTATTTAAATATGGTGGATATGATGCCACCCACACGAAAACCAGTGAACAACTATTTTATGAAATCTGTTTCCAGTGATTCTGAAGGTCTGCAATCACAAGAATCTGCAAAATACTATTTAATGCGTGACGGTTGGGTAGATTATCAGATTACATCAACAACCACGTCTACTTTAAAGTATAAAAAAAGATCACGGAGAACTTTATTCTTTTTAAGTCCAACGGCACCATATAATAAATATTTTTAAGTTTTTTTATTAAGCTGCAATTAAAACATTTGAAAAAAATCTCAGTGTCATTATTCTTTTAAATTATTTTATTGTGATTAACACTACTTTTCTTTGAACATCTTCATTCGTGAAGGTTGTTCGTTAGATCAGGAAATTCTTCTTTGTTCTCTGCGAGACGAAAATGATCTTAAACTGGTAAGAGACTAACAATTTAGAATTTAAATTTAAATTTAATTCCTAACTGAATGAACCTAACTGAACTGAATCTGAACTTAATTCCTCACTGATTTTAGGATGAATAACCAGTAAAATTTCAATCAAATATACATATTGCTGCAACATAACGTAAGTTTAATTACTTTACCCACAGGTGACGGAGTGGTGGCTAGATGACATGTACCTGAAGGTCCGGTTGCCGTTGCCCATCAACTCTAACCCAGGCATGGTTTTCCCCAAGCGCAGTTTCGCTAAAATAGACGAGGTAGCGGACCTTGGAGCGCTTTTCGTCGATGACCTCCTTGATTACAAGGAAATGCTTGACAGGTATGATAAAGATTATTTTTCGTTGATCGCACGTTAAGATTTGTTTCATCTCAAAATTCAAAATTGTAGACGTATTTTTGCTATAAATTGACACTTAAATAGATGAAATATAATAAAAAATAAGAAAATAAACACTAAATTATACTTCATATATGTTATAGTTCAATTGGTTTGGTTTGTATGGCTATAATTTAATTTTTTGTTAAGTTTGAAGGAGCAAACGGGCTTGTATTTTATCTAATGGTAAGTATTCACTGCCGCCCATGGATATCTATAACAAACTGCACATAGAACAGGGGCTCTATCTGTGATCTTTGAGATCAGTCACATGTTCCTTGCCACTCCCGAGGACTAAATCTTATATAAATGAGCCAGCAACTACACTGTTGCATCGAAACGCGAGATCTGCTTCACCCTAGAAATAAGTATGGCGTAGTACCTCGCCAATTGAACCAAATTAGTTCAACAACCTTGCAAAGATACAATACAAATTCATTCATACAATAAGTAAATTCATTTTGACAACCCCCTTTATGCTATGTCTATTGTCGACCTATTATCATAGTTATATCATAGTTATACCATGTGATTCATAAATAATTATTCTCCAGGGGCGAATTACCACTCGAAAGAGCTACAAGCCGTGAGAAGGGTCAACCGCTGTGCATGGAGCAGTTCTACCGTCTGTTGGGGGTATGCCGCATTCCAGAAGTGGGCAGAGACAGATTAGAGCTGCCCAAGATGCCTGACGAATCTACTGAGTGCGAGGAGCTTATTGTTGTGGCGTGCAGGAATTATGTATGTATGAAACTGACTATATAAATTAAGCTTTCTACACTCATAGCTCCTCACTAGGATGTCACTCTGTATCTTAAACTACTTTTACAACAATATGCTATTTGGTTAAATTGTCAGGTCGGAATAGTGATTGTTCCGTCACGCGGATTTTCAAATAACTTCGAAACTATCATAAGAAGTTTCCCAATTTAAGTTCTTTTTTATAATATTGAAGAAGCAAACGAGCATGCGATCAACCCCAAGTAAGATCAGAGTGTTACGTGATGTTAGTCACAAATGCGTTGCTACCCCTTAGAACTAAGTTGGATCATCTTGGATAAGTATGTCTCCCTTGCCACACAAAGTCGTGAGAATATAATAATGTTTTTCTAAAAAGATTACTTCATATTACCTGTTAATTAAAACTTGAGAAGTAATTATTCTCTTTGTCTGCCTTTCTCAGCGCCACTGAAAGCGACAGATGTTATTAACAAACTTAATATTATAATTACTTAGTTGTAGTAAACAGTAGAATTGATTAAACGAGGGAATTTATAACATCCCTATTTAAAGAATATCTCGAGATTCAAAGATAACAATAATATAGCTAATATTATAATTAATATAAATACGAAAGTTCGTGAGGATGTATGTGTGTTTGTTTCACGCAAAAACTACGAGTCGGATTTCTTTGAAATGTGGGAAACAGATGATCTCGACTACCACATTGGATATTCATCATTGTGGTAGTAATAATATAAATCGTGAAACATGGAAAATCTAGGAAGGTAGTAAGACGAGTGTAGTTCGACCGACCACCGCCACACTTATTGATAGCGTGAAACAGTTGTGGTGGTTGTTGTCTCATTTTTATATGAGACGACCATCTTAGTCCTCGGGAGTAGCAGTGCATCTGTGAATGACTTCAGATAGAATCCCTGTTCGGTATGAAGTTACAAGTAAGTGACTGCATACTCGTTTGCTACTGTAATCTTATAAAAAAACATGATTTTAATCCTTTGTTACTACTTACTTAAATACTTTTAAATAATAACTTAGGTGTATTTGATATTTGAGTTAAGAGTTAGTTCAAGTAGATTTGTTTGGATGAGCTGTTAATTAGTTTTAAAATTTATAGTACCTTGTGTAAACTGATATGGTCCTATAGTTTCAGCGTCCCCAAACTTTACGATTGTTTCGAGTTCGCCTTAATTTAATGCCCCTAAGTTCGTCCAGAACTTCGTTACTTATCTCTTCTACAGTCTAGGCACTTAGGCCAATGGATTTTATCACTAAGCTTCAATCCATGCGAAGTTTGTAGAACAGATCCCATTTGATTAAATTTCTGAAGTTGGAAAATCTTGTTCAGCAAACTTTAAATGTCAAGTAGTTGTCGAGAATCCGTTTTATGTAACGAAAGTGGCTCGCTCTTTAAAGTAATTAAAACTAATATAATTAATAGCGTGCATAGTTAATTTTAAAAAGGAATTTATGAGAAAAAGTAAAAGTTGGACTACAGATGCACATCCTATTTTCTTCTTGACATGTCTTTTGCGTTATCCTGAATATTTTAGTGAATTCTTTTAAATTGCCGCAGCACTATTTTTCCCATCTTATTTTGTTTGAAACAGTCCTAGATTGAAGTAGCTTACAGATGTTGATGGATATTGATACAAAAAAGCGTAAACGTTGTAACCCACATAACGATAAATGTCCAACATAGCTGAAAAACTTTCAAGTTTTGAGATATTTAAGTGGTCCCTCAGAAAAAGTTTTAATTTTAACGCGATACAAAATCTTCTGTTGATCGTATACTACGAGAGCCAAACAATAGACACAGTTTGTTTTATGATTCCTAGTCTGCAAAAAATATATTATATAATAGATGCGAAAGTTTGTTAGGATGTATGTATGTTTAATACACTTTGCTGTAAAAACGACTAATCCAAACTGACTGAAATTTTGCTCACGTATAGTTTATTACCTGGATTAACACAGACGATACTCTTTATAGTGGTAAATTACCGAAGCATACGCAGCCGTGGGTAAAATCTAGTCTGAAAAAAAAGATATTGACACGGGTTACAGCGTTTCCGCTTTTTACTTCGCTATATTCCCCAACATACTGAGTATATAGGATGACGAATAATAGACGTTTTACGAGTCTGTTTGTTCCAGTTTTACCCCATACCTGTGAAAGCAGCGGACCGAGGCCGCCTTACTCCCGGCGAAATCCAGGCACAACTGCTCCACGCGATGGTGGACGCGGCCGGCGCTCCTCCTGCTCCCAGGATTGGACTCCTCACCGCTATGAATCGAGACCACTGGGCTAGGGCTCGGGAGCATTTGATTAAAGGCAGGCAGATTTGTTTGACATAAATTAACATTATTATGACAACGGTGGAGTGAATATCTTATGAAACTTTATTATAATTAACTATTTATGAAAAAAAAAACTTTCCCGATTCATGTAAATACTCTCAACAGCTTAGCTGTGTTGGGTTTGAAAGCGGTAATGGAGAGAAACTTACACGAAGGGTTCCGACGTAGTCCTTTCGTGTAGAAAGGCATTTGTGATTGACCTAAAGGAGGATTCCAATTCTATCTAGGGTTGATAGTAATTGTCCATGGACGGCAGTGGCCACTTAATATCAGGTGGCTGCATGCTCATTTGACACTTTATAATAACTAGTTAAAATGTTTACAATTTAAAGACATAATGAGAATAATAACATACACTACAATTTTTCATGAAAACATAAACACCCACATCCAGAGCATAAATCTGAATTAATCATTCGAATATCTGCTTAGTAGTGATAAGTATCTACTATAGCAGGAGTTTTCCATTTTAAAAATATTGAATATTTTCTGTTCAATTTAGATTTTACAAAAATCCATGCCATGCAGTAATGACCACTTACCATCAGGTAGACTTTATACTCATTTACTCGTAACATGGTACAGATGAGATGAACCGCATGAACATGGAGCTGATCTCCCGGGCACTGTGCATCCTGTGCCTGGACGAGGGCGGCGGCGACCGCGCCGACGCTGACGCCGACACCAACGCTATGCTGCGCGCTATGCACGGCGCCGGCACTCAACACCACTCCGCTAACCGCTGGTTCGACAAAACTGTGCAGGTACTACAATCTTAGCAAATATTTACCGGATATTTAAAATAACTTAAAATAAGTACCTCACAATTGTATTGCTATTCATTCATTCATATTAAAAGAAAATTGTAGAAGTATAATGCAATGCAGTGTGCATTGCATTATACTTCTACTAGGTTTTTTTTTATAGTATGGAAGTAGCAAACGAGCATGCAGCCCACCTGATGGTAAGTGGCTACTGCCGCCCATGGACACCCGTAATCAACCCTAGGTAAGATCAAAGTCTCACCTAAGGTTAGCCACAGATGCGTTGCTACCCCTGAGGACTAAGTTGCAATGCCTCGCAAAAGTATGTCTCCTTTACCACCAGAACCCTTCATACCAGAACACAACAGCGCATAACACTGCTGTTATTAGGCAGAAATAGGTGTGGCGGTGGTGCTT
>MOOZ01000409.1:622218-644629 GCA_002930495.1 Cecropterus lyciades | reverse complement strand
CGAAGGACATATTCAAGCTCATGATAATTTATGGCCACGTGTTTAAAAAAAACTACAAAGCAAAAAAATACTGAAACTGTCTTGAAAATCTGATTAATCAAGCGCGGCATTTATTTTTAGACAATTTCTTATTTTGCCATACGAAAAAGAGTTGGGCGTGCTCATTGTTCATCGATAAAGTATTTTAATGGATAATTCTATAAAAAACTAGCACATATTTAGGATAGCAATCGATATTGCCGCCCGGAATTATATCCTTCGCTCTACCTAACACCCTGTATTCGCGGTAAATTTTGATAACTACAGTTTAAAACTTGAAATTATAAATATATAAATGACTAAAATTTGATAAAAATGACTATAACCTTATAAAAATAACTTAGTTTCCTTAACATTTAAGATACAAATTTTATATTTAGTTTTAATATTAAAATACAGGCACATTTAAAATAACCGATTGTATATACATATATGTGTCACGCTATTTACGTTTACAGTTTTCATTTTTAATATAACAATCTATTACTGGACATCTATATACTCAGAACTTAAGATAATTATAATAATCTATTACTGGACATCTATATACTTAGAACTTAAGATAAAGTATGATTGTTCAATGAGTTGCCACTGTATCTTTTTTTATAAATATAAATGCATTGAATTATTTCGATAAATACACAAATATAAATTACATATATTTGGTTATTAATTTTCATGCGCTTTTTAATTTATTAACACTTTAATATAAATACATTTTATAATCAAAAATATAATGGATTTTATTAAAACGAAAATGCCCATCGGATGTTTTATAGAATACAGATAATAAAAATATTTTATTTTCATTTAAAATGTTTAATAAAGTTTCATATTTGTTAGGAATTTGTAAATTATTATCATTTCATATTTTCCATCATTTCTCATATTAAAATACACACGAATACATATATTTTTTTCCATTCCAATACACCAATAGTGTTACGAAGTGATTCTTCCTTATTTACGTATGAATACTAAGCCTTATCCATGTTTTTACATAATAATTTTACACAATGATCATAATAATCATATATACGTTTTCTAACGAATATGCAGTTTACCTGACGACATGTGATCATTGCTGTTCATAGAGATAAACGCTTTCTACACTCATAGCCCCACAGTAGGATTTTCTCCTGTGTCGTGGGTGCTATGGACACACAAAGACGAATACACAAACACCCAGACCCAGAATATTACGTAATCAACACCAAATAGGATTGTTTAGTTTTAGGACTATACTGGAACGGGGTATAGCCGAGAAGTTAATACGAGGCGTTCTAATTAAGCCCTAAATAACATATTCATGAAGAATCTTGAATGAGACTATAATTTAAGAGTTTCGTCGGGGGTAGTGATCACTTACTAACACGTAAATATTATCAAGGGAATCCCTTCATAAATTTACCTGTTTGAATAAAAATAATCAAAAGTATTTTTCCCGTTACGTAAAGGTCAATAATAATTGTTCTTTGTTACTAATATAAAGAGGTAGATTTTGTTTATGACAGATAAAATTATACATAACTTCGAAATAATAAGTTATGTTACATATTCTACAAATTAAAGTATATATATACATAATATATGTAAAAAAAATATAGAAATCTTTGTTAGTTTTCTTTTTAATCATTTTACATACATTTCGGATAGAAGTCTGGTTAGAAATCCTATAGGGACCCTATTACTAAGACTCCGTTGACCGTCGGTTCGTCTTTCCGTCCGTCTATCACCAGACTGTATCTCATGAAACGTGATAGCTAGACAGTTGAAATTTTCACAGATGATATATTTAAAATAGGTATTCAAGGGAGCTCCCATACAACACACGTGAGATTTTTGCAGTGACTGAAGAATATTTCATTCGCTTTAAATGGAATTAATAAACAATATAAATTAGTTTAACATTTAACGTGTTCCCTCAAATTTGCCAACAATTATGGATAAAATCTTACGCAAACACTTAGAAAATAACCAAGTAATGTAACTAAGACAGATCGCGACTGGAATAGAAAGTGATAAGTACAAATTTGATAGGTTTCTTTTATTTCTTATTAAAAAAATGTGTGACGGGAACGCGTGCTCCCTAACGCCGTCTGTTAATTTAAATGCTAATCATTTAAAGCATCAAATTCTGCTTCATTTTTAACAGACTTCCTAAAGAGGTTATTAGTTGCATATATTTTATATATTTTTTTACTATAAGCAGTTTGGCACATTTAGTGCGCGTGGCATGAACATTGATCTTTAAGCCAACTTTAATTCCTTCTACTACTTCTACTCATAATCTAATATTACTTGCATGTCAACGCTATGAAGACTTGACACATTTTCCTTAGCTGACTACTAAGATTTTTCAAAGTTAAGTATAGGAACACTTAATAATTTCGTCTAGTTCAAAAACAATTTTATATTATTTTTTAGAATTTATTTGAAAATATTACACAAAGAAATTTCACTATGTTAGTAAAAAAAGTTTTCTTATCATTTCTTTGTATTTTCTTTTCGAATATTAAGATACAAATCTGTTACAATATATAGTATTTCCATTTGGGAAAACATTTGAGAAATAGTTAAAACGTCTATAAATACTGACGATTCACTGGTCACGAAATAAGATAATTCTACACAAACGGCATTTCATTTTAAGATATAAGAAAACTTATTTGTAATATACTCCTTTTCTCTTTCTACACTTTCTGTTAATAGCTTATTACCACATACTTAGTAATACGATCATATTATGGTTTGCCACTTTAATCAGAGGTTCCTAAATTTTTTGTCATAGACCACGTTCAAAATGGACTGGTTCCGATAAATCCCCTGCAGCTGCATTTCCACCATATTCCCAACATTCGACAATAAACAAGATTGCCAAATCTAATTAGTCTTTGAAACCGGTGTCTCTACCATTTAACGACAAAAAAAAATCGCTAATATTCTACCGCCCCTTAAATGTGCTGCTCGGGGTCGAAGTCAACCCAAAATTTTAGTACTTCACTATCGAAAGCAGATAATTTGATGACTATGACTTCCGTTTGCGAATTCTAGACCCCTATATTTTGTCACGCCAAATTACATCACCGTCGAGTCTCCCGTGGATTCCCTACGAGCCCACTTGTACCACTTCGAAAACTAATTTAGATCAAGTAAACAAAATTGATTTTTTTCCTCGTTTCAATAATCATATATTGTTCACTCGTCCTTATCGTTTTATCACATGTTCAGTTAATCCTTTACAGTTGTATCTTCTAAGTAATTTTATGTAATGAGATATGCCGGCTCACATTTGCAGTCCTCGTCTGATTTGATCTGGAAATAAATATATAATCGGTTTTAATAAACATGAAGGGAATAAGTAACGTGTTCATGATTCGTTTCTTGAAAAGTATTGTAGATGTCGTAGAAGACAATTACGGGAAAATCCAGAAATTACAGAATTTGCTTAAATCCTTACAAATGTTATATAAGAATGTGTGATAGTTTAAGTCATAACAATATGTAAAGAGGGGAAGATCATATCATCACACTTACAATGAGCGGTGCGCCTTCAGCAAAGCGCAGTCACGCGACAGCGTTACAAGAGTCAGTTCTCATTATTCGCTCGTACATTACATACCCCCATTGTTATAATTTTACGTGTTATAATCTTAATAGGCGACTACCTTAATTCTCGGAAGTACTAATATGAGCTATATATCTGCGATTTATTTTAGATAGAACTCCTGTTTTACATAAGTCGCAGGTGTCCATGAGTGGCAGTGAATTACAATCAGACAGCCTGCGTGCTCGCTTGCTACTTCAATGCTGATTGAAACCGAACGCAACTTAATTGTCTTTTTATTCGCCGCTACATAGCGCCCCTTTTGTTGTAATGTAAATTGTTGTAAATCATTGAATATTATTATTGTAAGTCATTCATGATTAATTGGCTGTATTTCTTCAACCCTAACATAAAAACGTCTTAAAGGAAAAGTTACGTGTTAATAAAGTGTGGAACCCTTCATACCATGAGGAAGTGATGCATCGCCAGCGTCTCAGCTCTTGGGCGTCGGTCGGGGTCGTGCGTGAGGCAGGCGTCGCAGAAGTCGCGGCCCTCCTCCGACAGCGAGCTGGGGGCTTCGGGCTTGCCACCCATCCCCACCACGAACATTATCTGGTAGTTGCTGTCGTACTCGGAGAACGGACGCTGGGGAGGGAGGAAATATTAAAACAATACGAACACTCTAATCTGCATTCAAAATTTGGTGTAGAACGGTGTGAAACATGTTGTCAAGTATGGTCTAGACGTAATATTTGATATCTTTTTAAGTAATTCATAAAAAAATAATGAAACCATAATTTTTCTAATTAACAATTAGTCCTTTATAGGGTCTCAAACGTCGTAATTGGCAGAAACAAATTCTTCACTCTAGCATTTTGTATTAAACAATTCTAGAGATCTGTAATTTCTCGGATTGATTTTTTTTTGGACAATATTGTTTATTTTTAATAAAAGACAAAGCAGCGTATATTAAAACAACAACAAAAATACAGTATTTGTTGTTACTAACAGCGCTTGGGATCATAGAAAATGAACAGAAAAGTATGGGTCTTAAATCGTTATTTTTTTACTAAGAGGTATAGGACCGACACCATTTGGCGCAGCTACACCATTTGATTTCTTATGGTATTTAATAATAGACTTAGGCCAAGGACGTCATTGAAATATATTTGTTTGCGTCGACTTAAATATTGTCAGTGACACAACTAACGACATAAGGTTCTTTTAGCGCAACATTTGAAATGCAACAGTGATTCCTTAACATCATACTCACTTTCCCCGAAGCCATCTCGGTGACGACGCAGCCCAGCGACCAGATGTCGGCGGCGCGGCCGTGACCCGACGACTTCATGAACACCTCGGGGGCCATGTACGCTGGAATACACGGATATTAGGTATTATAAACAAGTTATCAGGTTGTAGAACCAGTTCAGTTCCACCGGTGAGGAACCGTCGCCACACATATTTCTAGCGTGAGGCACTTCTTGCGTGAGGTGGAAGGGTGTGGTTGCCGGCTCACTTATATATGAGGCGACCATCTCGGTCCTCGGGAGTGGCAACGCATCTGTGATCGGCTTCAGATAGAACCCCTGTTCTATATGAAGTTTCTTACAGATTTCCATGAACGGTAGTTGCCACTTACCTTTAGGTGAACTACATTCTCGTTTGCTATTACAGAGTGTTAAAAAAATGTAATAAATTTGGATAAGAGTAGACGAATATTATTGAAATAAGGACTAAAAGTAACTTGAAGAGATGGACTACAAATAGACGAGTATGACGTTAATATATGTATATTAATTAAATTCTGCATTTTAGTTTGATGCTATTTCAAACATAGATTAAAAGACACACAACATGCAAAAAAAAACAATAGAAATATCTTTTATTGTTCATTCTTAGTAATCAAACATTTTTTTTTGAAGTTATACTTCTTTAGGCGCGTTATGAAAAATGATGAGAGTGAAATTTTAAGATTCGTCACACGAAAGTTACAGTATGAAGTTGCAGCGGTTGCAGTCTCGAAACAAAAGCTACCAACAAAATAGAAATAGAACCTCTATTAGTCACGCAAGTTGGCATCATCGTCGCCTCTGTTCGCTGTTTTTATATTCATAGCATTTATGCACATATTTCTAGTGTCTACATTCACACACGTGTTTCAGTTTCATATAAATGCGATTTATATATGTGCTGATAAATTATATTCAGTAGTGATCTAAATTAAATATTTTGATTGATATATTTACTATTCGTAAATATTAGTAAAAAAATGTGTTTATAGACTTTTACAAGTGCTCCAATATAATTGAGTTTAGATAACCCGTATGTATTATTTATTGATATACATAAAATATTATTATTTAACATAATTAATACCAAATATTATTAAATTATTAATGTTGAATATTTATTATTGGTTATTTTATGATGCTAAGAAGTATAACTTCTCACACGCGTACATAAGTAGACGCACTAATTTTTAAATAATGTTCTAATATTGATGTATAATTTTTTATATATATCATATTTTTAAGTAAATGATAGGTAAATAGGTGAGTATGTAAGCATCACGTTTCGTTACAATTTACCTTGCGTGCCAACGAAGCCTTGTAGCTCTCCCGGCGCGGTGGTATTGGCCCGAATCTTCACGGCGCAGCCGAAGTCGCCCAGTTTCAGGCAGTGGCCTTCGTTGGTTAGGAAGATGTTGCCGCCTGAAGCAAATGGGAATATTTAACATTTGCTCAAGTTTATAACAAATGTATAGGCCCGATGTTCGTTATCAAACGCATTGGGGCCCGATGAATACGAATTAGAACATTACAGCACAGCAGTTTTAATCGGACGGTAACAACCGGGACGCCAGTCAAGAATTGACATAGTCGCCTTAATGTCACGTGAAAATAGTTGTGGTGGTGGTGAATAACACCACTCTCCCTTTGACGCAGCCGGGTAAAGATTAATAAAAAAAAATAGATAGCTGTAATGTTCTAATTATTGTCGTTCTCATTTCATCACCTTTCTTAAAGAACTTCATGGCTTAGGTACTTCCTCGGTGCAATCATCGTCCTAACACGGTCCAACCTGTCAAAGTTATATATCTTATTTACGTTTACGATTAACTTTTATATGGGGTGACCATCTTGTCGTCAGAAGTAACAATGCATCTGTGGTTAGGTGTACCGTACCATGAGGTGTACTGCATCCTCATCTGTTACTTCAATTTGATAAAATAAAAAAGATCTCAAAAAGTATTCTTCAAAGGTGTATCACACACACACACACATATTTTCTCCATCAGACGGAGTCAGACAAAAAAGGCACGCACGCAATCACTCACACACACTCCATCAGACGCAGTCAGTAAAAATAAACAAAACAGCAAAGGTGGTCACTCTTGATGTCCCGGTGCGCGATGGAGCGGGCGTGCAGCTCGGCCACGGCGCTGAGCAGCTGCTTGGTGTAGCGCCGCACCGTGAGCTCGGCCAGCGCGCCCACCGTGCCCACCAGCGCCTCCAGCGAGCCCTCCACGCACAGCTCCATGAACAGCAGCATCTCCTCCTGGGGGGGGTGACTATGTTGCTACTTACGACGACAGACTTACATGCTTTGCATGATACTATATTATTGCTAAATCGAATCAGTGCGAATTGAAGAATGAGTTCGTGTGAATGGATGTATGTGCGTGCGTGAGAACGTGTGCGACGAACGTAAATAGGACGTATAATGCATTTTGGCCGGTGAAATTTAATCAGAGGAAATGAAGAGTGGTACGTATACATGTATGTATATAATTATGTATTAGTGCTTGCTTGCGTGTGCGTGCGTATGTGTTTTGTGGATTGTACGTGTGTATATATTTTCTGCGTGTATTAAAATACATCATTGTATATGCACAGAGAGAAAATAAAAGAATACGCACGCATGCATACATAAATATATATTTTATTTGAATTGCTTTTTTTACAATTTTCCTATTATTGTTTTTTGTATATCTTGAAATGTATATATAAGAAATATAATTAATATGAGGTACACAGACGCGAACTAACCCACACAAATATATAAAATACTCTTCATACTTTCCACCTATTTATTATACTATATACTATATATTACACATTTTTAATAATAAACATATTTTTCAGACATGAACGCTGACTTTGAAGTAGGAATGCTGCAATCGTAAGTGTGGTTACGAGCTCACATTTATTATAAAATAGGCAACCATCGAATTCTCAATAATAGCAAATCATCTGCGATTAAATTTAAATATGACCGCTGTTCTATGTAAAGTTACTTACAGATGTCCATGAGCGGCACTGACCACTTACCATCAGGTTAACTGCATACTCGTTTGTTAATATAGCACTAAGTCGAACTAACACCGCAGCCCGCTTTGTTTTGTTCGATACTTATTAGTTCCGACAATGTATAACAGATGGCGCGAAAATAAATACGGTGTGGCGATCGCCAAGCTAACAATTAGGGATACGTGCGCGCTTGCATAGATATTTCACATCAAAAAACCCACTCACCCTATGCAATTCACAGCCGTAGTACCGCACGAGATGGGGGTGTAGTATCCCCTCTAACACTTTCAGCTCGTTCGCCGCCCTCTGAAGGGCTCTCCTGTCCCCGGCACCTATATTAATCTCCTTCATCGCGAGGAGTTGACCACTCTCAGTGTTTACTACTGTGTACACCTGGTAACAAGTAAAATCCAGATTTTAGTCCCCACATTTGTATTTTCTCCTGTGTCATGGGTGCCAGACGTTATACACGAAACCTAGACCCAGAACCGAAAATGTAAATTCACCATTTCGGATCTATTTGGCTGGAAATCTATTGCGCTGCACATCAGATGGGTATGGTAACCGCTCCGCCACATGTGTCGTCAATACATATGAAAACCAAATACATGATAGATGTAGATATATGAGTTTTGACGACCCGCGTGGTGGAGCGGTCACCATACCGGTCTGACACGCAGTGGGTCCCGGGTTCGATCCTCAGACAGATATCTGAAAGATTAGTTTAAATTTGTGTTCTGGGTCTGGGTGTTTGTGTATTCGTCTTTGTGTGTGAAATAAGATGTCTTTATTTTGCATAGACTTATGGGGGCGCTTGCCAATTTTCAGTTACAATTTATTTCTTACACTACCATCGGATCTTGTTTGTCTTTTATCTTTATAAAATATATTTCTTTAGTTGCTACATAGTGATGTCATTACCTTCCCGAAAGTCCCAGCGCCGATCTTCAACCCCCGCTGCCATTTAAACGTGAGCTGTCGCAGCTTGGGCTCGTAGCTGGAGACTGCAGCCTCCAGCACGCGGCCCACCGCTCGCAGCTCCTGCAGCGTCTTGTCCCGCTTCTCGTCTAGGCTTTGCACCGCGTCTAACACGCGTTTGCGGTGCGCTGTGGGTTAAAAGGGGTATTAGAAAGGAATATTAAAGCTTAGAGAAAATATTTGTATCCATATGTGATGTATAATGATGTATAAAGCTTATAATGAGCCGCGTCTAACACGCATGTGCGGTTCGCTGAGGGTTAGAACGGTATTGGAAATGGTTTTTAAGGTAATATAGCTATTTATAGCTATAAAGGTTACATGATGTGTTTAAACTTAAGTCTGTAGAACTGGTAACGCATATGTGATAGAACTCGTCGACCAAGTACTGTCCCACTGCTGGATACCTACTCAAAGTAAGTGGGGTTTAGAGCACAGTCTATTTTGCTGGTCAAATACGAATTGAAAGACTTCACACACTCTAAACTCCTTCAAATCTCAGGCGTGTAGGACGATGTATTCCTTTACCTGTGCTTTTGAACCTGTTTGACCCCAGATTCGAGAGGCTGTGTAAGTGTACTTAACTATGTTGTAAAATTAAGGCGTGTATTGAATACTCGTTACGATTATACAATCGTAGTTATAACACCAATTGAGTTACAAACTACGCATATGTTAAGAAAAGGATATTGCTCACATGTCAAAAAACGCATAGCGTGCGAGCATGCAGCCCACCTGATGGTAAGTGGCTACTGCCGCCCATGGATATCTATCTCAACCCTAGGTAAGTTTTACTACCTTCAAGATACTCGACTTGAAGGACCACTGGCTGTATAAAAAGAAGATGCTTGTAATAAAGTTTTGAATTTATTATCGTTATTACTTTTATTTGTAATTATAAAACGTGTGGTTATAAAACTTGAAATATTTAAGCGTGTGGTTGCTGAATCATTTTTATATGCGGCGACCATCTTAGTCCTCAGAAGCAGCAGCGCATCCGTGATGCACTTCCGATAGAATCTGTTGAATATGAAGTTCCTTAGACATGTCCATGAGCGGCAGTGACCACTTACCGTTACGTGGACTGCATGTCCGCTTCCTGCTTTTAAATTATAAAAATAAGTATATATTGGTGATAGTAACAAAATAAAACATCGTACAAGTTGATTCGTTCGTGTAGCTGAGAGGCGGCTCCATCTCGCCGGGCGGCGTCGGCGGCGTCGGCGCTTCCTTGCTACTAGTGTTCGATAAGGGGCTCTGAAAACATAATAAATTGTATTAATTTTTTAACGTGCGAATATATTTAAATTCCATGTTTGGGTGAATTTGGTACTCGTTACGGCGCTTCATCCGTTCTCTCCGCAGTGTGTTTTTTAGCGGGGTTACTAAGCAAGTTTATACCACCACATAACCTAACCTTACACTTACGTTTTTTTTTATAATACGGAGCAAACGAGTACGCAGTCCACCTGATGGTAAGTGGCCATTGCCGTCCATAAACATTAGTAATTAAATTCAATTCTTTGGAGAGCCTTTCGTACCATAACCTTCAAACGAGAATACAGCAGCGCTTAACACTTTTAGCTGCTTTTAATAAGCATAAATTGGTGAGGCGATGTCGCTTTCGAAGTGGATCCACAGTGAGTTCTACCATCTAAAAAGAGATAAGTGTGTGAATGGTGTGTGCAGGAAAAGGAGGCATGTAGGGCGATTCGCGCGAGCCGATCACCTGCGAGAATATCGATGCAACAATCTGTTTGAGCTAGTATTTGTACAACAAACGTGTATTTTGCTTCAAGTGCAATATTCAACTTCGCTGCATTCGCGGCTGCGCGAGAACACGGGAAGGGGCAGGGCGGGGTCCAAGCGGGCAGAATAGGCGTATGAATGGCGGGTATAGAGACACAACTCACGAGTATTCTCCGTTGCCTGTGGGGCGGCGCGGGGGANNNNGGGGCGGGGCGCGGGACCCGATCACGTGCGAGATGCAGCCGTCCATCAGGCTCTTCAGCGACTCGAACTCCTCCTCGGACAGGTGACGAGTGTTGCACGGCTCGCACGCCAGCATTAGGAACTCGAGGCCTTGGCTCGCCCATCTGGGAACGGTCGCCGATTATAATCACGCTTGTAATTGGTCATTAGAGGTCAACTGCTGGACATAGAACTCCCCCAGTAAGGGCTTTTGCCAAAATTCAAGGTCTCCGATTAAGTTCACGTTATGAAACATTCATCCGGCTCCTATGATCCAGTATAGGAGTCGTCCGTCCCTAATAAACTATAGCCGATAGATGTTGATGTTACATAGGAAGTTTTTGTTCTATCTTATATGTATTTCCTTTTTATACGTCTGTCACACTTTATTCTAAACATCATGGATCTATGAGACCTCAAACCGAAAATTATTTCATATAATACGAGACACTTCATTCACAGTGTAAATTTTTAACAAATAACATAAATGCACATTCTTTAAGGAGTCTTAAACGCAACGAAAACTTGGTGGTTCAATGGCCAATCACAATTTTCAATTTAACGAAGCAAAATGATAGTTTTAATTTGTCACACAGAAAGTACCAAAGAAGTTTAGTGATACTTAATAAACAAGAGCGTTCAAATTTTCACCACTTAGCAAAACATTCGAGCAATCACTTATCACTCAAAATCATGTACAGTATTTTTTAATGATCATCGAGGTGAAAATCGTGTGAAAATTGTTCTGCTCCAAATTAGACGAAATTATATAATACAACGGTGTCATAATATTCAGATAAGTATACAAAATATTAAGCCATATTTACTTAAATAAAACCCTTACATTTTACGTGAGAAATAATCTCAATCGTTCCACTACACGTACTGCCATGAAACATGGATTCGACAAATCGACGTACTACACGGCGACCTATCGCGTATAACTGTAGATAATGTTAATTTAATTTATAAAATAAGACAGTTACTATCAAAAAAAAATAATGCAGTTTAAAAATTTTAACCAGACACTAAATAATTCTTAGCACTCACCGCGGCCTCAACCCTCTGCCTCTATCACAGCGCTCAACAACGAACTGCATCCAGCACTTCGCGAAGTCTATAACGGCGATCGCGACACGCTTCGCCCACTCCGCTTCGTCCTCGCTGGGCTCGCCCCCCTCGCCTCGCTCGGAGCACTCCACGCCGTCCGTGCGGTCCTCAAGAGGAACTGATGCGGTGGTGGAGCACGTACCGCCCAGCAGTACCTCGAGGTCTGTTTGGCTCTAGAATAATGCAACGTTACGATAGAAACAATTGTATGTTTGTAAATCTTTACATATAGCACCGTGAGATCGAAATGGACCGAACTCAAAATTTCGACTAATACTTGAAACCACTCCTAATGATGTCGTCTATCCTCTAGCAAATTAAATGACGATTTCGACCTAGAAAAGGACAAACATATTTTCGCATTAGGTACCTTATATTCTCACCTAACGATACAGACGTGTTTTAGTATCGAGGCAACATAAGAATAGATCTCGGCTGGAAAGTTACGATTATATTTTCTTTGTTTTAATATTAGTTTTTTATTATTTTTATTCCGATGTTCTATGTACAACACTTAACCTTGTGAATGACACTTAACTAACATCGAGAAAAAATATACACTGAAGGCAGTATGCAAGTATAAAAAAAATTAAATAAAAAATTAACACGAGTTTAATTCCTCGTAAATCTAGATAAAAACCAGTCGTTCTGTTCACCTGTTCCCTGAAATTCCTATCGAAAACCCGATCATCCACGGTATTGTCGGGCTCCTCCCCTATACTCTCCGAGCGTAGCAGTCGCAAGCGGCCGCGGGCGGGCGACTCCTGGGCGGAGCGGCGCGGGCCGCGTGATGCCGCGTCGTTCACGAACCGGTGGAGCTCCTTGTGGATCTGGAAGGGATAATGTGGATGAACTGTGACGAAGAATAAATATACCCTACCCAACTACTGTCGAATGGTTGTCCAAAAGTCGCAAAGAGAATTACCTATTTTACATATTCCGTATAGCTATAGATTTGATACGAAACATTCGGTTATTGTTATTATGACCTTTATTGATTTGATATTATCCATGTCACATGTAAAAAGAAAAGAGCGCTAATTCTAAACTGTTAAGTATTTCACAAGTCGTATACTTAATTTAATTTGACTTTGACATACAAAATAAAATGACAAAAATAAAAAAAAAGAAATAGTATTTCAAACTACTTATTAAAAAGGAACAGAAAGAAAAGAAGAGAATATTAATGCAATAATTTTGCATATTTATATACGAACATAATTAATGTAAAATTATCTCAAAATCACTTGATTTTTAATATACTTATGAGTAAAACGTTTAAATAAGTAAATAAGCAATCCATTACATATGCAATCATCTAAAACTACGACACGTTTTAAAAACAAAATATCACCAAAACCAATTTCATAAATTGAACAGTAAAAAAAACTCGAAAAAGCCTCAAAATTAGAAACTATATATACATAAAATATTATATGAAGCATAAGCGATATCCAATAGTTTTAACCACACACACTGACACACGACAAATGCATTGACCACCAAAAGCTGAAACACGAGACACGTTACAATGACCGGGGCGACAGAGAGAGATGGGAGGCTATTAGAAAATAGAGAAAGAGAATAACTGAAAACTAATTGTCAGAAGTTAAAAATAATAAGAAATATTTTATGTCTAATCATTGCATTACGAAATATAATGTTGTAGATGTTAAAAGTGACATATATTTTTATACATTTATTTATCATCGTTTGTACAAATTATGCACTTTGAACGCCATCCCTGTTAAATTCTACAAAATGGGTAAATATATATCCTACTTTTAAATATTTAAGTCACTAAATCTCAAACTTATCCATTTTCTACAATTTAACGTAATCATAATCTTCCTTTCCTTAAATATACTTATAATTTAGTTACCCATACCCCATATCTACCTGTCTTCTAAAATAAATCATATCCTACATTTAACCATATCCCATATATACCCAAATTTTAAATTTCCTTATACTCTACCTATCTTCAACATATTGACAGATTTTAGTTCTTTAATAGCCAACTTCATCCCATGTTTACCCAACACTCATTAGCCTACATCCTACATTTACCCAGGCTACATATATCCCTCGAACTTTAACCGAGCCCATCCCCACTCAGCCGCCCCCTACCCCCATCCCTACCAGCGGGTGGTAGTCGTGTATCAGCATGGTCTCGGGGCGGCGTCGCGGCGCGGCGGGCGGCGCGCGCGGCGGCTGCAGCGACGTCGGTCTCCGTCGTACCACTTTCTCGTACTGTTTGAGCGGCG
Organism: Cecropterus lyciades; assembly: GCA_002930495.1. Lineage (NCBI taxonomy): Eukaryota > Metazoa > Arthropoda > Insecta > Lepidoptera > Hesperiidae > Cecropterus > Cecropterus lyciades. The sequence continues at coordinate 630,404 of MOOZ01000409.1, read as the reverse complement.
CCTGAGCGAACTTGTACATCTCGCGGTGCAGCTGCGGGCCGGCGGGGGCGTTAGTGGTGAGTGCTTGTGTGGGTTGGCCCTGTAGTCTCGAGACTAGAATGGAGCTACGATATCCTCTGCCTATCGTGAGAGGAGACTCTTGCAGCCCGCAATACCGGAAGCCCCCTTTGGCTTCTGGGATTGCGGGTGGCAAGAGTGGGAGCTCGCACCGTCCAATATGTGTGGCTACACACAAAGCCCTAAATGGTGTCGTGGTTTTAACGTCCACCTGGGCGGAGACCGCAGAGCAACGCACTCAGAGACGCCGATTGCGTTTCTTAAAAGATTCTTGGAGTTCTCTTCGCAGTGCCGAAGGCATTCACGAGTATAGAAAGAAATAGAAATCTCACACAACCTGGGGTCGCTCCCACCATATCGGGTAAATTTTGAAGGTTTCCCCCTCGAAAACAAAAAACATGTGCTTGTTTGTGTGCGGATCATACGACATTCTGTGTATTTGCGGATCGTACGATATTTTTGTGTGTACAGGACGTAAAAGGCGTGTGGGCGTTAGTTATATACCCTACGGTGACACGCGTGAAGTGTTATGCCCCGTTTATATCCACAGACATGGAATGCGGCAGACAAAATCTTCAGTAAAGCGTGTACTGACGTAAGTACGTTGGTACACATTGTACTAAAAGTGTGAGTACTTTTTAACACTACATCACTGTCGAAATTTTGTACAGAAAAAATATTTATTTTGTCTGCCACATTCGATTTCTATAGATGTAAATGAACCTCTAGGAGACGTGAGCATGCATATTTGACAACTCGGTGTATTTACAAATTACATGGACAACTATTTTACAAAAGACTTAGTCTACTCCTAAAACTGAACAAACATACTGTTACTAATATTTAACACTACCAAACTTGTCCACTTTACAATAACCAGTAAGCATAGAATTATTCTTAAATTTAACAATAATTCCACCAGTAAGCATAGAATTATTCTTAAATTTAACAATAATTCCACTAGAATACTTGAAAATATCAACTAGGCTGTAATTATAAACTTTTAATTTATTTATTATACTATTGTACGTACTTTTATGTTTGTGATAAGTACTAGCTGAGTTGTATTTTTTAGTATAAAGTGTTATCTATTTTATTTCTATAAATATTTTCAGCGAATGAATATAATACAAATATTTTACAAGAAATATTTATACTAAAGTTTAAGTAAAGAAAAGTTTAATGCGAATAATATAATAATTATGAAAAAGAGTGAAGTGAAATAGTCCTTCAAACGTATGAAACAAACAATATGTACAAGAGAAATAATACAATATGAATGATTACTTAGTTTCTAACCTCAAAGCCGAGCTTGTAGACTTGCAAGAGGAGTTCCCTGATCCTTGGACTGATGGACTCGTACAGTTCCTTGGGGATGTCGCTGTGGTATTCGAACCTGGTTTTCTCGAACACTGTACACGTGTGCAGCACTATGCAGTCGCGGATTGACATTAGGCTGTTCTGTAACAGTCGCAGATACAATCACTTCATCACTTATTATAAGAATGACGAAAGGAGATATTAGCAGCAATAGGGAACTCATTCAGTCATTTATACTACCGTAATACAAGTCTTGGATAACAGGCAATCCTGTTTTATTTTTAATTCCTAAGCGTAGTAGGCATGTCCCTGCAGTGTGGGGGACCAGAATAGAATACTGTATTTCAAGCTGGTCGTAAAAGGTGACTAAAAGAGGTCTTCTGAAGTTGCAAGCGATAAGAGTGGGAGTTAGAACCACTTGGCTAGCGACTGCGGGAAGTAGAACAGTATGTGTTGTCGTATAATGTCGTAAGCATAATTTACAGGGAACGATTATTTATAGGGTTCGTTCAAAGGGTTCCGGTTGCGTTCTATTTAAGATACCGAATTCCTCTACTTTACGTCAAGAAGACCACTGAGAGTTTTAGTATCGTAAAAATCCCATATGATCCGGTATCTGTTCAAAGGAACCGTAACACCTTTTAAAGCCGGAAGGGTCGTAAAAGGCCTTCCCGGATAACAAAAAAGTCATATTAGGCTTTATAACAAAGGGTTACACACAAAGAGCTCTATCTAAGAATGGATTGCGGCAATACTCACAAAGAGTCTAAGCCGCAGCTGGCGCTGGGCGCGCGGCAGGCGCGCGGCCAGCGCGCGGGCCCACTGCGCCGCCGCCAGCGCCGGCTCGCGCTCCGACACGTACACGTCCTGCGTCGCGCGGCACATCGCGTACGCTATCTGCCTGTCGAACGAAACATCTAATGAAATCAGATGTATAATTATTTTGTACTAGCTGACCCGATAGATTTTGTCCTTTCTTAACTATGAATTTTGAATTGGTAATCTCAAGTGATAGTAATCTCAAACGACACAAGTTAGGTTTTGTTGTTTTTTTTTTTCAATTTTTCACATGTCAATGTAATAATATAATACAATTTAACTTCTACGATCATAACTTTTGCATTGTTGTTGTAGTTTTGCTTTAGTTATTTTGTGAACTGCAGTTGTACCTATTTTTGAGTTAACATTCATTAAGTTCAGTTACTGTTTAATTTACCTCCAATAGTAATAGTTTTTACATAGTTGGTAAAATGAGATGATTATATCTGTGTGTAACTCAATCACGCAAGAACCACTGGTCCGATTTATATGAAATTCAGCATAGATATAGCTTATTTAACTGGTCAGTCTATAGGCTACTTTTGTTATGACCCACGTGGTGGAGCGGTCACTATAGCGGTTTGACACAGTGGGTCTCGGGTTCGATCCCCAGCCAGACAGACATGTGAATGATGAATTTAGATGTTTGTTCTGGGTTTGTGTATTCGTCTTTGTGTATCCATGGCAGCCACGACACAGGAGAAAATCCTAGTGTGTGGCTATGAGTGTAGAAAGCGTTTATGTTTTATGTAGAAAGCGTTTATGTTTATATTGACATATCCGAGATTAACATTTCATATACCTCCAACGGTTAATGTGTAAAACGTATACTATCTGTCACGTTGCGAAGCACGAGTACTTCAGCTAGTCTTCATTAAAATCATATTTCAAACGCTATACCGCACAATTACAAGCATAATAACTAAAAATATGAACCTAGTCACTTCTTGGTCCAGCGGTTCGGTTTGCTCCTCATGCGCCATCACCTCGTGCAGTTTCTCTTCGAAACGTTTCAACACCATCTCCAGCTGGTTGCACGCCATGTCCCTGCAAACACAAATCGCTATCACCGCACAATTCCCATCAACTTAGTTTATAGGACCTAATCTAACGTGAAATACATTTTTTATAGCAAAATGTTCTATCACTGGCCCTTTTTTACATATTTAATCTAGATGTGTACAAATTTGAATATTCACACACCCCTTATTTAAACCTAACGATAAAGCAGATGAACTACCGGGTGGAAAGTAGTCACCGTCATCTGTGGACATTTGCAACACCAGAAGAGTTGAAGGAGGAGACTTTGAAGGCGAGCTCATTTCGTACCTTTTTTGAAGAGCCCCATACCACAACGCTCCAGGAAGTTGCTTATTAATTTGTTTATTGATTTCGAATTTCTTCATTGTATATTTTACTTACTTCTCGGTCCTGCATAACTTACCCACATTTTAACTTGACACTTTCCACTTTTTCCTCCTATTGATGTGGTACGCGGTGAAGGCTCAAAATTAACATAGCTATAGCCCACTAGGGCGCACTCTCCCTCGTGAACTACAGGGACTGGTGTCCTCTAACTATCAGGTGGATTAAGTCTGCAGTAGCAGCTTAGCAGGTGGTAGAACTAGTGTAGTTCGACCGGGGAGGTACCACCGCCATACCTATTTGTAGAGTAAAGTAATTTTGCGTTTCGTTGAAAGGGTATGGTTGCCGGCTCACTAATACTATATGAGGCGACCCTCTTAGTCCCCGGCATTAGCAAAGCACCAACGTATCAATTTCAGGTAGCAGCCCTGTTTTATATGAAGTCGCTAACAGATGTCCACACAGTAACCACTTAACATCAGGTGGATTGCATGTAAGTTTGCAATTTCAATCAGATAAAAAAGTACGGTTACAGAAGACCAAAGTCTGCACCGCTGCCAATCGTCAGCTAAATCACGGGTGGACAGTGTATCCACTGAGGAAAATAATCCGGAAAAGGAGGGGTTCCTCGAGGTCCGCAGACTTTACGTCATGAGGTGATCTTACTGCCGGCGGCATAAGGCGATTATCAAAGTCAAAAATAGTACAACCCACTTGGAGACGAGTCACGTGCGCTACAGCACTCTCATGTGCGTGTTACCACACACTTACACTTCTGAATCAGTTGTTGCGCGAAGCGGAAGCGTTTTGGTAACGATTCTCTCATATGTACTTCTCTTATTTTCCGGATGTAGCAACCGCATTCGTGATCGATTTCAGATCGAAGCCCTGTTCTACATGAAGTTGTTCACAGACGTTCATGGGCGGCAGTCGCCACATACCGTCGTAGTTCAGTGCGATAAAAGAATATATTGGTGTGGGTGGGGTCCGTGTCGCAACGTCGCAGTACAAGTATCGGCGGGCGGCACGGCATCTCACGTGAAGGCGGCGGGCGCGCGGTCGGCGGCGGGCGGCACGCGCGCGGCGAGGCGCGCGGTGAAGGCCCACTCGGAGGCGAGGCAGGCGCGCGACAGCGGCTCCGTGCCCGACATCGTGCGCAGGTACGACAGGTATTGCTGCGGGTGGACACCGAATCTACTTTATGTGGACATTATAGATACTATAGGTAAACGCTACGTTTTTAGAAGTAGTTTCAAGTATTTAAATCCATTTGCTAATGTTTTAATGTGTGTAAGCTCACAGTGAGTTTAGTATCCCTAGCGGGTTGTGGACTCGCAACGTTTTGTAAGCGCCTAGTGGGTTGTGCTCCTCCAGCGAGTTGTGAGCCCCCAATGGGGTGTGGGCCCCCAGTGGAATTTGGGGCCCCAGTAGGTTGTAAACCTACTGGGGACCCAAAATCGTAGGTAATGAGGTCCCAGTGGGTAGTGAGTCCCAGTGGATTGTAGGCCTTTAGTAATTAGTGGGCCACCAACGGGTTGTAGACCCTTAGTGGGTTGTGGCCCCCAGTGGGCTGTGATCCTCCAGTGAGTTGTGGACTTTCAGCAAACTGTTGGAGGTTGTAGAGGACAGTGAATCGAGGGCGTCATCCAGAAATAGTCGGTTATCGAATACATGTGACAACGCACCTCGAGCGCGGTCTCAACAGTGGCGTCATATGTCCGCAGCAGCAGCAGCAGGTCGCGCCTGGCGGCGGGGGAGACGCGCGCGCGGCGCAGCGCCGCCTCCACGTAGCGGGCGTACGACGCTCGCATCGATGTCGCGATGTCCAGACCCTCTTTCAGGTCGTGGATTAGCTGAAAACCAGAGTCACTTTTCAAACTAGTGACAGGTAGAATTCTTAGTGGTTCGCTAGAGATGCCGAAGGGACCTGTCTCCAACTAGAAACACGCATGTAATATTTTGCGACACATTACACATCTTTATAGCAGCTGACATCCACATTCATTAAAAATATAGACGGCAACATTTAATTAAATTAATTAATTCTAAAGCGCAAATCAAGGAATTATGCGTCGGTATTTACGTGTGACGTTTACATGCTCATCATTGTTCGCAGAGTTATTCGCGAGATTAAAATCAATCAAAGTATATACCTGTTTAACAGTGAGACAGGATGGCCGATCGGGTCGCCCCTCGAGCCTCAACGACAGGTAGTCGTGCACGGCCTCCATGCAGATAGAGCTGAGTAGCAGAAAGTGGCTGCGGTACGACGGCAGCTCCATGCTGCTACACTCCTCGGACCAGCAACCGTACCTGGGGGGATAAGGATAGGATAAGCATTTCATATCTGCCGTATGGTGTCAGTTTCAAATAGCACCACTTTCCGAGGATGTCATAAGAGGCGACTAAGAGACACAATCCCGACTAAGAGGCAATGGGCGGCAGTAGTTTGGCGAACATCAACACCTATGGTTGTTATATCTGGGTAATGGCAGTGGTCGGAAAGACTCAGTTCGAATCTTTATATTTACAAATATAGAGAAAATTTCGATAATGTGATTCAGAATACTAAGTAGAACCACCTTTTAGAAGACTGATCGTTTTTTGGGTTAAAGACAGATGTCCATATGCGACTGTAGCCACATACTGTCATCTGGACTGCAGGGTCGTTGGCTACTTTTATATTTAAAAAAGCACTTAGTCGAATTAATTATCGGCAAAAAACGTGTAAGGTAAATAATGACTACAATTCTAAAACATTCATATTTATAGTTTATTTTATGTAAGCAAAGTGTTCTGCCAGTTAAAATTAAATTTCGATGATCATTTCAATAAAATTTAAAACAATAAGTTTATTCATGAACATTGTGTATCGAAGTGTATTAAAAAATGCAACTGGGTTTAAAATCGACTTCATTCTACATCTTCTGAAAACAGAAGTTTACAAAACAGAAAAATACCGAGACATAGAACTCGCCTCCGTAACTCGTGAGCGTTCATGGCATCTTCTTTCTTGGCTTCTTCGCTCTTCACCTCTCCCTCTTTGCTCTCCCCGAAGATCTCCGACGGGTCGTCCGTTACGAATGCGTCTGGAGAGTCCTAATTAATAAAAAAAAAGATATTTTTATAAATCACATACTGTGTACATATACGTCTATCACGGAAACAGTAGAACTGATATTAATTATAATAATATTTTTGAAAGTATGGTTTCTTCCAGCTTAAAAGGATACTTTTGAAAATCTTATTCAATTTCAGTTCTTTTTTTAAAATATTATATTTCCAGCGTGCTTTTTTAATAACTTTAAATGTAATTTTTGTCTTATTTTATTTATTATTTCAAGGAAATTCTCTAATATTTTTAAGCTAAACATACGAACGACTATACATTTAAAAAGTTAGGCAATTCTCAGCTTCATTCAGAATTAAACTGTTAAGAGGAATTTACCTGCGGCTCCAGTAGAGTAAAATATACTCTGCTCAGCAAATTGTTGCACATTTTGTTCATGAACATCATGCAACGACGAACTCCCTGAGTTTTCAACATTTCGTAGTAGTATTCCCTGAAAACAAAATACGATCAAAAATATGAATAAGACAAAGAGTAAGATAATGTAAACTATAAAATACGTTATTTAATAGATGTACTAAAAGGGCTACTGTTTGACGTTAATGAGCTTCGTAACAATTACCCCGAATCTCTTATATTCTCAAGGTTATTGATAAATGAGATGAGTTCGTAATACCAGGTGGTAGGAACAGTGTAGTTCACCCAGGAGCGTACCATCAACACACCTTTTTTTAGTTTGAATTAGTTTTTGCATTTCGGTGGAAGGGTGTGACTGCATATATATATCAGGCGACTATCTTAGTTCTCGAAAGAAGCAACGCATCTGTGATTGAATTTACATAGAATACCCTGTCCTATATAAGTTTCTACAGATGTTGATGGGCGGCAGTAATCACTTACCATCAGGTGGACTGCCATCACCACTATCACTACCATCTCGTTTGCCACTTCAATCTTATAAAAAGATACTATTGTTGCCTGTTGTTAGCTGGAGTAGTGAATTTAACACAGTAAGGCCAACTATTTAAAAAAATAAATTACAACTTGTAATAAGGGCCGACCGCTATAGGAAATTAAGCGCCGAAAAAAATAAAAAAGATCGTTTAAACTAAATAATCTTTGACGTTTGTCTCTGTAATTAGACGACGACGAAGGTTAACGCCTGAATTGCTAAAACCGTGTGTATGCATATTACCATATATGCGCATTCCTTGTATGAGTATCTGCGTGACAGACTTTCTCTCAATCAATCAAGTTACCGCTGCGGCATATTTCATTCATGTGTATTTGTGCATGTGTATGTGCGTGGTCGCACCTGTACGGCGAGCATCTATGTCAGTGTGTGTGACTCTCTCTGTGTGTGTTCTGTGTATGTCTGCATGTGTGTGTGTGTGTGTGTGTATGCGCACCTGTACGGCGAGCACGCGGTCCTCCTCAGCAGCCTGAGCCGCGCGAGGTCGGCGAGCGAGCCGAGCGCGCGCACGTGCGAGCCGCCGTCCCGCTCGCACGCGGACGCGTACCCGCTCTCGCTCGAAGCGCTCGTGTCGTTCGTGCT
>MOOZ01000409.1:574321-589924 GCA_002930495.1 Cecropterus lyciades | reverse complement strand
CAATCATGCAAGAACCACCGGTCCGATTTACATGAAGTTTTGCATGGATTTAGCTTATTTATCTACTCAACTACTTTTAATTTCGATATTTGGCACTATTTAAAGATAGCTATTATTTTTATGGCCCATAGTAAAGTACGAGTATTTCTGCAAGTAATATATAAAAATAAAATGGTACTCACTTTTAGCTATTGCAGAACCTAAACTACTGAAATTAGAGCCATAAAATTGGGACAATAGGTGGTTAAATATACTTTTCACAGTTAAATGTCTGCACATAGAAAGTTGTGAGCAACAGCCAATATTGTATTCATGTTTGATACATATTTAAATAAAAGTCACCACACCTTAGTACCAACAACTTCGATTAAACATTGCAATGAAACCTTGAAGTTAACAGTTTAGAAATAATATTAATCAAATGGCTTTTTATTTTGTCTAATAAGACTAGAGCTAAAAACATGTATGCAGCCCACCTGATGGTAAGTGGTCAGTGCCTCCCATGGGCATCAGTAAGAAACTCCATATAGAACAAGAGTGCTACCTGAAGCTGATCATAAATTAGGTCACCTTGCCACTTAAGGACTAAAAAGGTCACCTAATATGATAGAAATCAACCAGATACAACACTAGGGAAGTCTTATGCAGCAACAACGTAGTTCAAAACATGTGTTATATTTTATGGATGTTAGTTAATTACTTGATTGTCCAAAGGATTAATACTTAACAGAGATAATGGTGATTGGCTCTGAGATATGCATTTTAATAGCTAATAGCAGGAAATATTGTTTGTAATTTTAGTTATCTTGTAAAAAGATTTTTTAGTTGATATATGAATGAACAGTTATAAATTAGCATTGGCTTGAACAAACAAGCAGACAAAGAAATATTTTAACAACTATTATTTTCTGATGAGTTTTATTTGAAAATTTATAGTAGGTTATTTGAGCCTCATAATAAAGTATACTACGATTTGTGTCTATGACACCCATCCCTAATTTTTGTTTAAAATTATGTATTTAGTATGTGTATTGAGGAGATTATACTGTTTTTTATCTGTGAGCATGCTTTTTGAGTTGACATTTGTTGTTTGCATTTAAAAGAAATTGTTATATAAAAAAAAAATACAAGAGCAATAATAATTTGGTGTTTAATAATGTGTTGCAAATTAATTATATTATTGCTTGGTTAAAGGTATAAAGGAATTAATTAAGCTATAAAGGAAAACATAGTAAGTTACTTAAACAAAATCTCTTAAGAGTTCTGAACGAAAAGTCTTAATCTTTCATACAAATCCACAATGGAACAACATGGGCAAACAAGGGCTTAATCCCTCCTATATGGAGAGGACACCTATGCCCAGCAGTGGGTCAAAGATAGGAATAAAAACAGAAGACTGGATGTAATTTTCAATGTAGGTATACTGGACAACGTAGGTAGACATATCATGTTTATGAGTGGCAGGGTGGAAAAGACACTATACTTCTCTGACATGCAATGGATTCCATGTTCAATCTCCAGGCAGAAAGACATTTGAATGATGAATTTAGATTTCTTTTCTGGGTTTGGGATATTTGTGTATTCAACTTTGTGTGTGCACGCACCACACTGAAGAAAATCCTAGTATGAGAATATGATTGTAGAAAGCACTGTTATCATTCTTATTTTATTTTTTTATAATATTAGGAAGTAGCAAAGGAGCTCCACCTGATGGTATGTCACCATTGCCACCCCTGGACATCTGTAATCAACAACAAATAAAAATATTACCTGAGGTTACCTAAGTTTTACTATACCCTTAAAATCAGAACACAGCACAACAGTGCAAACATTTGTTACTGCGGTGGTGCTTTTAGAATCAAACCAGAAAGAACGCTACCTTTGGGTTATTATAGTGAGATGATCTATCTGTTATCTGAATCACTTGGCAATAACAGGGTCACATCACTCGTGCTTTCATGGTACTTGACAACAGATAATATGATTGGCATATATGATAACGTATCCATTTTATAACTACCATAATGTGTAAGTATCATACTACTATAAGTTTGTTAGAACAGATTTTATATACTGGAAGTAGTTTAATAATATTGAAGTTGGCAACACAGTCATTTAAAATTCGGCCTCTTTATTTAGAAGTCATGGGATAAGAGTGCCATTGATTTGTTGATATTGTGTGCATATTAGATATTAGTTGTTACTCATGCTGTGAAGGAAACTGTCATGACGTAACCTACATCGACCTACAAGCCTATATATCAAGCCTGAGATATCTTTAAGAAATATTCTTATAAGTGTGTGTAGGCTGTGCATCCACATTTGGCCAGTGTATATTATGAACTATGGCCTACTCTTTGACCCTTCTTACTCGCAGATCCATACCTGGCCATGGAATACTAATGGATTACAGTAAATGATGTTATTAAAACAATAAAGCCTAAAATAAATCTATATTTTTTTAGGTCATACTTTATAAAACTTTACATTATACTTAGTTATTTTACCTGACCCGCATGGCGGAGCGGTCTCCACATCTGACACGCAATGGGTCCCGGGTTCGATCCCAGGCCAGACAGTCATCTGGATGATGAGTTTAGATTCTGTTCTGGGTGTTTGTGTATTCATCTTTGTGTGTCCATGGTACCCACGACACAGGAGTAAATCATAGTGTGGGGGCTATGAGTGTAGAAAACGTTTATTTTAAAGTAGTATAGTGTCCATTTATTTTATATGAATATATTTTTTTAACACATGTAATTGTGATATTATTATTTCTCTAACTGTACTTTTAAATTACTAAACAAAAAACATTTTCATTGTAGAATCATGTGTATGTCTGTATAAAATAGACTTCACTTATGTCGACAAACCTATCACTTGAAGGCTCTAATAAAGTTATTTTTCTCCAATATTCTAACCTAATATACCTCAAATTTAAAATGCGCAAATCATATATAAAGAGCTTAATTTTTTTCTTTAGAAAACTTACAAATCATCATCGGAACTTTGACCCGAATCATAATTAATCGGGAAGCCCAACTTTTTCTTCCAGTCCTTATCTGCCGCCGCATCCATTTTACACGACCACCAAAACACCAAGGTCCACGATAATGTATTACATTATTTCTTTTTAATTTATTCACATTAAATACAAACAAATAATTCACCAGTACACAGAATGTCCACCATACATTTATTAACCATTATAATCAATTTTTGCATAAGATTTACCGGCAATATTAGTTGTTTTATAAACTCTAATCGGAAAGAAAATTCGCCACCACCACACCATCACACGACAAATGTCAAACTGACGTACATAAACATGACAATTGTAATGAATGGAGACAATGATAGTGGAGAACGTAAAAATAACAGATTAAAAATAATATTTAATAAATCGATATTACTGAGACAAAAAAAAATCTATATAAATTTTATTATTACATGCAAATAGTATAATATTATTTTTTGTAATTAACCAGTAAAAAATAATGGCCAAGCGTAGTTGGGATGGTCATACTTGTATCCAGGCATCCACGGCCAATAATGTTTTTCGCGTATGTTTGAATTGTATTCGTAGTTTCCTAAACTTTTCATGTAATTGCTTTGAAATCCGGTTGCACTAAAAAAGCTTATAATCAATGTTGAATATACCATAGCTTGAAATGTAATATTCATCTGAAAAAGAAAATTAGATTAATGATTACGTAGGCGCTATACTATTAAAGTGTTTAATTGAATAACCATAACCATGATAAAACTTGTTAAATATTTAAAATTTAACAGCTAAAGACTACCTTTATGAAAACTTCCAAAAGTGATTATAATAGCTAAACAATAAAAACACTCACTGCGCTGTTGCGAAATCATACAGCAATATAATTCAACAAGATATAGAAATTAGATTAATGATTATGTCTTTTCTTTGATTTATCATTGCCACGACCGTTTCTACTGCCCATTACAGTAGATTGCCGTTTTCTTTTAAGATTCAACCAATCCCCTGCTTTTTCTTTTTTAATTTTCTTATGGTACGCAACACGACCGTCCTTTGTTAAGTATGATATAACTGGTGTCAACACTTGGCGTCGACTTCTCAATGCTTTGCGTTTATATTTTTTTGACCTTTCCGGATTTCTATTTCGATATTCTAGGCTTATAAAACTCTCTGAAGAATAACTGCTATCAGAATAAGTTGAACTAGAACTAAAGTCACGAGATGATACATATTCGTATATTGGTCTTCTTCTTGGCCTTCTGATATAGGTTACATCTTCGGATGGGGAGCGGTATGGCATAACGACAACAGGTAGCCTTGCTGGAGGTACAATGACGGGGATGGGAGCAGGAGCTATCCCGATCATTGGTCCTGGCATTGGTGCTGGCATCGGAGCTGGTACCGGTATCGGTGGAAAGGGTGGTATGAACTGCGCCAAGGAGTTGATTATTTGCGGTACAAGTATTATTAGTCGACTTATTTTGAACTGATACATCTGAAAAAGGAAACACAAAAGGCTTACTGGTATTTACAATTTTTTATTTTTACTATTGTAGATAAATAAATATCTAGTGCTACAAATAATCTTTTCGTTGGTACTAAACAACAAGTAGAAAAAATCTAAGCATCTGATTATAAAACTCTCAGCATTAAATTTACTTTTTCTGTACCAAGGACTTTATATAATCGGCAACTACAATTGTACTATTGTGGTGGCTTACGTAAGTCTAGCATTGTCCTGCTTGGAATACAATTTTGTTTTCTCTTTTTTGCACTGTTCCAAGGATCAAATTGACTTAAAGAGCTGAAGCTTTGCCATTTTTGCATTTACGAATTCGGTTTATCAATGAAAGGGTTAATTCATGACGGTAAGTCGTAAACATCAATTAACTGTAAGGAAGCCATGATCTTCATTAAAAAAGACGATAAAAATTCCTACAGCATTTGTTAGTAAATGATAGTTTAATGTGGCAGCGTTTATTCAAAATAGTATTTTTGTTATTCCAGATGATGTTCAGAAAAGGTTTTTATGGAATACTTCTCTACAGACTAACTTTAGTCTTGACTAAAGAAGCAGATTTACCATTATGTCCTACAAACCTCCTATACTTCCCACAAAACTTGCCTATGCATTGTAGAATGCCTACCAGTGCTGATTTTCCTGGACTCCCTGGACCTGCCCCTATTCCAACGGTACCACCGTTTTATCAGAGTCCGCCACCAAATAAAGTACCAATGCCTATTCCAATTCCCGTTCCACCTGGTATGCCTGGGCCAATGCCTTTGCCGGGACCACTTCCAGGACCGATTCCAGTTCCAGGTGCTATGCCCATGCCTCTTCCTGGAGGACCAGCTCACAAACTTCCAGTTATTGTGATGCCATTTTATTCGCCAGATCCTTCGTTTAAGAACACAGGAAGACCAAATTTGCCAATGCCTCCTTATAGACCAAGAAAATGGGGAATTCGACATAGAAGGCGAAGACCATATTTTTACCCTTCCGACACAAGTAGTAGTATCGACACTTCATTAGACAGGTCGTTAAGCTCATCCTCCGAATATCGAGGATGGTGGAGAGATCGAAGAAACCGCCGCAGATCCAATGGACCAAACAAAATGACAAAGAGAAAGCATATTCAAAGGAGACAGCTACTAACTCCAGTACTCCAATATGTAACAAAGGATGGGTACGTAATATTTGAGAAAAAAATATCTAAAAATGAAGCAAAAGACTGGATGAATGTTAAAAAAGATGAAAATGTTGAAGTAAGCCCTGGAAAACCAGCTGAAGTCGAGGATTTGGAGTCAAACGAGCCAATTGGTAATCACAGCACAGAGAAGGAGATGGTTACAGAAGATAACATAGAATTTATAACGAAAAAGAACCTACACCGACCAAATAGGATTCATTCTCACAAAAACAAGTCAGCGAGGAAGAAATTCTTAAAACAACGATAACTTTACAATTATCTATTTTAGTTTTTTTTTTACTTTTTGAACAGTTTTATATTGTTAATTTTACATTGAAATAAAAGCTAAAAAATATAAATTTGTTTTGAAATGTTTTTAATAAATAGATACTCACATTAGAAGTTATAATATTTAATATAAATAAACTACAAGATTAGATTTTTCACTTCGAATTGAAATTTTCGGTGATTTAGTTTAGGATTCTAATGCCCACAAATAAAAACAGTTCTGGTACAGCAATCCGAGGACAACGATTTCATAGTTATAGTCAGCACAGCAAACATCATGGATCTTTATGTTGCTGTTCCTTTAATTTTAAAAAGCATATATAACAGTGAAACAACTAGGTATTTCATTGTATTCAAGCACGATGCCTCTATTAGATTTAGAACTTTAATTTGAGGGGGCGGGGGGGAAGTTAAACAGCAGGTATAGAATTCGATAGTGGAGATAAGTATAAGGGGGATAAGTCTTCCAATAAGGAGGATGCTGGGTTTATATATTAGGGGGCTTACGTTCTCCTATTTCTAAAAATCAGATCGATGGAAACAATTTACAACCTGCTACATACTGCAATAAGAATCTTTAATTAGTAGAATTGAGAGACAGATATATTACAATAAGAATGGCTATCACTGAATCATTTAATATTTCAATTTAACTATTTTAACCGACTGTCTGAGATCTTTAAGTTTAATGGCTTGATGGATGGAACTAATGAGGTGTTATTACATTCGTTATAATTTCAGGAGTAGCAAAGAAATAGTTGTATATGAAAAATGGGAGGAAGAATAAAATAAACTTAATATTTTCATAGGACATCTAAAATTGTGGGTAAATTATAAATTTTTACTTTGACTAACGCCGAAGCACTAGATACTTTGGTTATTAGTTTCTCCACTTCCTTATTAATCTTAAACATTTTACTTAAACTTATATTTTTCTATTTCGTATTAGATACATGTTTTAGAAGATTATTTTGTTTGAACACTTAAAACATTTGTAATTATATTATATGGGCAACTTCCATATAAGGCAACCATCTTAGTCCTCGGGAGTAGCAACGCATCTGTGGTAAAATCGCCTGAATCTAAAAAAAAATTCAGGTAAAATCCCTTTTTCAAGTGCTGTTGCTTAGAGATGTTCATGGTTTTCATGACTGCAAGCCCGTTTGCTACTTTTACCTTATATATTAAAAGTATACTCGATAATACTCGTTATTAATTTAATAATTAAGTTACCAACCGAATGTATAATATTAAACACAAAACAGAACCTAAAATATTGAGTGAACTTAAATTTTACTGTAAATATAAAGCATTGTGTATTTATATACTTACGTATATTAATAAAATTCTGATTATGTAGGTAATATTGAGTTACAGTACAAATATACGCATAAAGCATATGCTATAAAAATATGTGAACCATATTGATTATTGTAAATTTATTTACCATTTGTTTGAAAATAAAATAAAAACGGCTATTGCGGAACATTATTGTCGAAGTTTTATGTTACAGTTGCCCCTGTTTTCTTTCCACAATGAAACATTATTATGTAAGACATAAGTAAAATGCATAAAAGACGTTTTCAATCGTCATAACGGCGCGATAAACAGTACAGTGGAACTACTTTACAATAAGAATGTTTCGGGTAAGTTATAATTTGCAACTGCCTTTGATTCCTACTTCCACGATTTACCTGTTAGAATAATCTTTAATCTTTCCTTTAACTATTATTCCTACCTCTTTCTAGTTTAATATAGACGATATGTTACATTATTAATATTACGATAATTTTACATCTGTTTTATTATGCAAACAAAATATATGATCTATTTATTTGATCCTTCACAACAGTCTATACTTTTTCCATTACAGGGTGTTATGTGTACATGGCTTCTGGTTGCAGTATTCACCAATGCATTTGCTCCAGTTAATGTGCAAATGGCATCCATGTACATGCCAGGAATGCCACCGCCAATGTACGCAATGGCCGCGCCAATGCCGATAGCTGTGGCCATCCAATTGCCAGAACCAGTAACTAAAACGACTACAACGACCACAACAACCACTCCAGCTAGCGTTGCCATCGCCGTACCAGTGCCAGTACCGGTGCAAATGGCCGTTCAATACGCTATGCCAGCACATCCTCCACCAGTATTTTGCCAAGGCAATCCAAGGCCAAAGAGCTGTCCTCCATGCCCACCCTGCATGTGTGTCCCGTCTTGTACCCCGGCTTTTTTTTCATATTGTTCCCCATGTCATCTGAAATGTCGATGTCGTAATCCTGAAGATGCACCTGTACCTATGCCTCCTCATCCTCCCGTCCCCGTTCCCGGTCCAGCGTACCCTATGCCAGTTCCTGCTCCTCCTCCTGTAATGGCAGCACCGCCAGTGGTCGTTATTCCACTTCCGCCATCGAGACCAATACCTGCCCCAATCCCATTACCACCGAGACGACGAAGAAGACGTCGTTATCCACCATTTTTATCATCGGTTTCAAGTTGTGAGGACTCCAGCTACTCATGTGATAGAAGCCTTAGTAGTGATTCAGATTGGTACAACAGAGGAGGTAAGAAATTCAAAAGAAGAAGAACGCGGATATTTAGAAGAAATGCAGATACCGCAAGTGGAAGTGACTCTGATCTCGTAAAGCCTGTAATGTCTTATATATCCGAAGATGGTGAGGTTAAATTTAAAACTGAAATCAGTAGTAAAGAAGCAAAGGAAATACTTGGTGAGGAAAAAACGACAAATACTCATAAAAAACAAAGAGTTAATGTAAATGCTAACGAGAAATCAATAGTGGTATCAAGTGATAGCAGAAAATCAGGCAGAATGTACGATAAAGTTCTTTTAAGAGACTCTGGAAATGTTCATGTATTAAGTGAAGGAAAAAATAAACTAATTTTTAAACCTCCAGCTGACAAAAGTATAAATAATCTTGCAATGTCTTTTCAGGTCACGTAATGAGTGTTTGTTGATAAGATTTTCGTAAATAGGTTTTGTTTATTTTTATATAATAAAAAAAAACTACAGAGATAGTGTTTTATCACATGCGTAAGAAGGGTAATAAAATAAAATAAAAATGTATCCCTACTTACACTTACATTTTCATTTTTAAACTCTTATGTAACGATATATGCTTAACAATACCAATTCAAATACTTTTTCAATGAACCATTCAGACATACGTAACGTTTGCTGTTCGATTCAAGTCTTACAAAACCCTTACTTTCCATACTTGTTTTCTAAATCATTTCAATCAACGAGTAGACGATTTTCATTCAACTTATCCGTAGGGCGTATTTTACCACATAGCACAGAAGCAGTACGTTCTGGATAAAATGATTGTTCTTGACTTTGTTCCAATGTTCCTCCTAATGTCAGTAGGGTTTTGTATTTTTGATATTCAATTGCTACGATCACGGAAAAACCATCTAACTTTCCTGGATACAACGAAACAAGAAGCTCGGTCGAAAATTACTGTTCAGTCTGGAGACAGAAGATATAAGAGAGGAGTCACACCACAAAATGGAGCGATTCCAAAACCAAATGGAGAGGTAAATGAGCGGAATAGAACTTGTTGCATGGAAACATCTTGCTACAACCCCTGCCCGTTCCCCGTCATGCCAGCATATCCAATACCACCACCCCAGTCACCAATAATTCTGCCAGCGAGGACTGTGTATGAGCCAGTGGTACACAACCACCCACCTATCCACAAGATCGCGGATTTGATCCGAGCTGATAGAATAAGAAATCGATATTATAGTTCGAGTATTAGTGATGAGATATATTCAGATACCAGTTCATCTGACTCGGATACTTTTATCGATTATTATTCCGATGTATTGGCCGTTAGAGAACCATAGATAAATATTCAACTTCATGTTTTTATGTAATCAAAAAAATAATTAATTATGCTGTTATAGAATTAAGTGTTATTTCTTTAAATTATTAGCATGATAAAGTACGTTTGAGATTTCGTATCCAAAGTCATTTGTTAAATATAAAATGAATAGGTAACCGTTTTTTACTTATAAATAAATGAATGACAATTCCTATGTTTCTATGTTTTATTTTATAGAATTCAACTACATACATTACTTTTTACCCGACTGCGTCAGAAGGAGGATAATATTTTTCGAGCGTGTGTATGTATGTATATTTGTGTGTCCATTTCCTTAGCACGCGCTACAGCCCAAACTGTTCGACAGATTGCAACATATGACATATATTTAGAATCGTGTCAGTTTGCAGAGTGACATTGGCTAATTATTACAAATAATTATTACAAATGGCGTCTGCAAATAGGTGAAAAAGGGGGGCGACTTTTTTATTATCACGACAATATGGGTATTAAAATCTACTAAATGAACCATTCTAAATATATATTATAAAAAAAATCCTTTACTATAATGCCGAAAACTCATATAAGCGTTAAATTAAATGTAAAAAAAACGCTCCCTACTCTCATAGCCCCACAGTAGGATTTTCTCCTGTGTCGTGGGTGCCAAGGACAGTCCGTGTCAGACCGGTAATATAGAAAAAAATGCTCTGGTGTGGAATATGACTATTTTTCCCATAATATCAACGCCAAAAATAATCTATGTCTTCAAATTGATAACTAAATTTAAATTACAAATACATCATTTCATAAGGAAATCTCTAGACAGATAAATTCAATGAAATACACTTTCATACAAAGTCGAATATAATTAAAAGGACATTTAACTATCTTAAACCTAATTATGCATTTATTATCCTATTTTGTACTATAACGACAGGACATAATTAGCTATATGAAGGAGTTGGTGCCAGTAATAACAAGATCGGCCTACGATTTTTCTTACGAAAAGTAACAAATTTTCCGTATCTCGCAGAAATTAAACGAAACAAGTAAGTCTATAAGAACAGAATAAAGAAGTCATTATATCGAACACATATGTATATATACTTATATATAGTATATAGATATGTTTTATGTATTTATAATGAAGAACAATGTAACCTTAATAACCTGTCTCACTTCTGAATCCTTAATATTTTAACTGATGTCAAAAAATAAGATAAAATATGCATGCAAGTATCATTTTTTTAAAATCTCGAGTCGATATCTGGTTTATATGAGAAAAGAAAATAGTGAACTGGGTATATCAGAATATAAGTAACCCGTTAATATTTAATGGAGTAATGACTACTGAATTGACACTTTTACTAACCGTAATTTATTAAGAACATAAAATTAACTTAGCTAAAGTTATTTTACTACTTATAGATAAGATATTATATAAATTTATTTAAATATAATGACAACATGATTCAACAGACAGTGAAAATACACATAGAATAACATAAAGATACATCTAAAATGTACGCCACATAAATAAAAAAAAGATATGTATGATATCAACACTGAATTATGTATGTTTATAAGATTATTATTTCTTAATATAATATACGCTTGGAACTATTAAAATAACCAAAATTATATTAACTTCTTACATTATTATGTATGTATGATAATTTGTGGTATACATATTTAAAGCTTTTTCTTTGTTACATATTTAAGGAATGTACGCCATTTCTTGAAAGTGGTAGGACAAATTGATTGTTCAGAGAATTTCTACTCAATAATAGCAGTATTAAGAGAGGCGGGTCTGGTTTGAAGGGTGTGCGAAGGGACACATTCGAAGCGTTCCTACATAACCCTCAGGCGGATGTGGTGCAACGTATCTGTGGCTAACGTTAGCTAAGACTGATCTTACCAACGATTGTTCATCAATGTTCTTGTGCGGCAGACCACTTATCGTCTGTGGCTTGCAAGCTCGTTTGTATATTAATTGTCCACACTTTAGTTATTTTGGTAACACTTCTATAAAAAGTAAAAAATAAGAGGCAGAGGGACAGAATCCACTGTAATTTCAAAATGTTGTTTTTAGCTATATACAAACTTATTCTATGACTACATAGATCAGCATATCCCTAAACATACGTTATACTCGTATAATTAAATTATGCGCACATTTAATTGACAGTCAAGACATTGTGGTCATGGCAAAACCCATGGCCAATATGCTGGGCTGATATCTAGTGTTAATTCTAATTCGGTAACTTATGTAGGTATATCTGACTAATGAGCCATAAAAATATTTTTAGGTTTTATCATTGTATATAAACACACGATACGAATACCTAGTGCAGGAGTAGAGAGCTATGAATCTGGTTTCGCTAACTGATTCTTAGATATCAATTCCGCTGAAAAATTTGAATCTGTCTCAATTAGAGGCTCTATATGTGCAGGTGTTTGTTTCTCGTCCTTAGTAACTTTGAAGTCCAAGCTATTTTTACTACAGAGCCAGTTCCAGTAAATCAGTCGAGCTGAGAATGCGAACAGAATAAGTGAAACTATTAGCACAAATACATTAATCCCAATAAAAACGTATGGAGTCACGAAGTACAAAGTTTTGAAAATTTCTTTAGTCTCATCTGGAAGCTGGGGTTGAATCTGAAACAATTAATAAATGTGGATATGTAGCTGAAATTATATGTAAAGTTAGTAGGAAATTACTTCACAAAACTGTAAAATAAACTTACAATTTTAAAGTAAAACGCAGGAACGACGGTGTTGGAGAACGGCTTTGTCCTGTAGTTGAAGTTCACATCATCCACCACCACGTTCAGTTGCAACGTGAATGTTGTCGCTAGCACGACACCCAAATTCTGCAAGTTGCATATACAAATATTTAAGAAAGGAACGTATAAATATTTAAAAATGCACAAAAACTATTTAAGAATCAATTAGTATCAGTAATACTTTGCTGAGAACAAAAACTCAAATTTGGATATAAAATGAAGGTGATAGAACCCTTTGTGATTCGACTCCGGAAGCACTAACGCCACACCCATTAGTGCTAATAACAGTAGTGTTAAAACTGATCTAGGTTTAAGCACGCTGTTTTGATCTTAAAGGTATGGTAAGGATACATAGTTATCAGAGGCGTTCGAACTTAGCCCTTAGGAGTAGCAACGCATTTGTGGCCAACCCTAAGTACGACTCTGATCGTATCTGGGATTGATTACAGATCTCCATGTGCAGCTGTGACCACTTACCATCAGGACTGCATGCTACTACTTTAAAATATATGCCTGGAAATTATTTAAATTTATACATCCGATACTGCCAGCAGTCATCGCGCCTGGCTTGCGTGTTGGTGAACGCAATGGGTGTCGATGTTCCCCAGAAATGCAGTACTGCCTACTACATTTTGTCGCTTTCGACAACAACCACGGGAAGATAGTACATGGTGCTTGAAAACCTACACCAAACGGCTCGTATTAAAATTACTCTTAACGAAAGAGGAAAAATATTTCCTGTTATAGATAGAACTTACCGGATCCACAATAAATTCACTACCATGCTTCTTGAAGTCAGGACGCAACCCTTCGAGTCTTTCATAAATTTTAGGGTCTGCATCCAATAAGTGCGCTTGGGATAAATAGACTTGAAAACCTGAAATAATAAAAATACACCATAAAAATATGTTGCTTTTTCCAGTAAACGATTTATCATAAGATTGTTAATATAATCATGTCTGCTTCAAATATTTTTTTCTCATGACTTGATTGAGCTTAATATCTACTGCTAACTTTTGAAATAACTTTTTAATTATTTTTTTAATCGTATGGAAGTAGCAAACGAGCATGCAGCCCACCTGATGGTAAGTGGCTACTGCCGCCCATGGGCATCTGTAATCAACCCTAGGTAAGATCAAAGTCTCACCTAAGATTAGCCACAGATGCATTGCTTACCCCTGAGGTCTAAGATGGGATGCCTCGGGAAAGTATGTCTCCCTTACCACACCCTTCAGACCAGAACACAACAGCGCATAACACTGCTGTTATTAGGCAGAAATAAAAATTACTTTACTTATAATAGACTAGAAAATATAGGTATTTAAAAATTACCTACAAAAGCTAAAGGGCTTTCTGCAGTTGTAAACAAAATTGGCAAGAGTTCTAAACCTTATAGAGTCGACAGCGCAATGTCACATCGTTATCGTTAAATAAACTTGTCGCCGTCACAAAGCACAGGAGATTATATTCTCATTACTATATTATTTTAATAACACAGAAGTAGCAAATAATTTAATACAAAGTGTAAGGCTGCTCATGGACATATGTACTCGAACCCAGATAGAATATAGATTGATCTGTGATCAATGGCAGATGAAATAAACTTACCGTAAAAACAAGCAGACAGATCTGACATGCCGTTATAGCACTCCCTGCTACCACACAAGCAATCATTATCCGGGCCGGGCATGAAGCTGGTATTGCTGATCCGGTAAACAAATGCTTTAGGCCCGAAGTCCATGTCCCTGGACTCAATGTACTGAAGGTCTAAAATCCTACAGAATACGTTCCGGTATATCCGTAACGGGAACTCTGGAGTCAACGGAGCAGGATATGCCAGACCCTCGTAAGTGTTCGTAAAGGTGTTGCAGTATGATCTGGAATTTTGATTTATTGCTCAATTATTATTAACTTCAAATATCACGGGGAACCTCTAAATGACCTTAAAATAAAAACTAGTCTTCCTTCCTTAAAACAATAACATAATCTTAATAATATAATCGTATAAGACCGCTTTCAGAATTTTATAAATATCTGAGAATTTAGAAATATTTGCTAACGGGTAGAGCGGAACGGCGAATTGTACCTGTTACCCAAAAAAGGCAATGTTAACAAAAACTTGACTGTTTTTGTTTTTAAAACAATTTATTCAATTATCTAATATTGTTTAAAGTTAGTTTATCATGATTGTACCGTTTGCTTGGATCATATCCGCGTATGTCCATGCCGTTGACTCCATTTACAGTTTTGATTTTGAATTTCTCGGCGCTGGAAGCTCCGACCTCCAACGTGTACTGGGATGTGTTATCGTACAGCTGAAATAATAAATTTTAGTTTTAATAAGTTGTTCCAAATTTTTAATACTACGCTTAGGTTCATCTATGTACCACGGACACATACATGAAGATAAAATAAATTGACGACCCGCGTGGCGGAGCGGTCACCGTACCGGTCTGACACGCAGTGGGTCGCGGGTTCGATTTCCGGTCAGACAGACATCTAAATGATGAGTTTAGGTTTCTGTTCTGGGTCTGGGTGTTTGTGTGTTCGTCTTTGTGTATCCATGGAACCCACGACACAGGAGAAAATCCTAGTGTGGGGTTATGAGTGTAGAAAGCGTGTATTTAAATTGTTATATATATTTATATACATATATGGTATATATGGTATATATATGTATATGGGCGTGTATGAATGGGACTCGGACAACCGCCGTCCTCACTGAGCTTGAGCGTTGTAGAAAAAAAATCATCTCACGGATGGACTTTGTTGATATGGATGGGTGAAATGAAAAAGTAACAGAGACTACCTTTTTTGCTGTAATCCCCCCTTCCCACTTTCACAATTCCGTTTCCACTCTGAATAGAAATAAATACGATCTGTAGTAAAAAAAAGACGGGTTGCACTCCGGGAGTGCCGGCAGAAGTGAAAACTTGATTATTAACGTTGAGCATGTTTGATATTTTGGAATGGTTAGGGAATAATTT
>MOOZ01000409.1:553853-564630 GCA_002930495.1 Cecropterus lyciades | reverse complement strand
TTCTGCATATCCAACCCGAGATAAACCAACATATAATACCTATATCTGACTATGGGAAGAACACTCTTTTTTAAATCAATGCCTCTTCTCATTCAATACCATTATCTATAAAAGAACGGCAAAAATCACGCTTGTTGTTTGGGAGCCCCCCTTAAATATTTATTTTATTTTGATTTCATGATTTACTTTCAAAATGAATATAGAACTAAATATTCTGGGAATATTTCAAAGGTTTAACTGTTGCCGTTATTAATATCGAGCAAAAAAATCACATTACCTGTATCTGAGTCCCCTTAAATATTAATTTTACACACGGTGTGCAAATTTCATCCAAATCGGTTCAGTAGTTTAGTTAAAATGTTTAAAGCGGTCAATGACAACTTTAGACTATCGTAACCAAGTGTTCAGGCTTAAAAATTAGGCTTACAAACCAGATCACAACAGCTTACGATAAAATATTATTAATTAGTCAGAAATACAAACAATCATTCGTCATTTAAATTGCCATTTCAAAGAAATCCTTTGAGATTGCGTCCTTAGAAAAAAGCCCGTAAGTTAATATTATTTTTATTTTATACACCAAAAGGCCTTATGACCTTGACCTTATGACAGGTATTTGTTTTCGAAAATGAAATGTTTAATTTTTTTACAATTTTATGTCACATTTTGCTATTTTTCTGGTGTCATGTATTGTTATTTTTTTTTAAGAAACGTTCGTTATAAATTTTTCATTGTTTATATAGAGGTCGAGGTTAATTCTTTAGACTTCCATTATTTTTTAGCAGCTTATTGTTGTAAATATTATTACATAAATTAATATTAATAATGATGACCTTTGAACGATGGAGATGGTACAGATTGAACAGAACTTACACATGTCTATTGGTGGTCAATGACCACATACTATACTGCATGCTCGTTTGCTTTTGTAGTTCGACTCTTAAAGCACTACTGCTAAGTCTGTTTCTGATAAGAGCAGTGTTAAAAGTCATGGTGTTCTGTCCTGGAAGCTGTGTTAACAAGAAACGCGTATGTGAGACAATCTTATTTAGTCCTCAGGAGTACCAATTCTATGTGCGATTGATTACATGTGTACGTGACTGCTGTCAAGGGTGTAGCCAGGATTCTCTATAGGGGGGCAGGTCAAGAATGTTGGAGGGAGGTCAAGATTGTTGGGGGAGGAGCAGATCGAGAATGTGGGGGGCGGCGAACACATCAAGAATGTTGAGTATCTCACATTAGTAGTGGAGGTAACAATTACAAATAAAAGACAGGAAATAGTTTTTATTTGAGGAGGAATCTGCGGGGTTCTTCACATAATCTTTAAAATTTCTCATAAAACGTCAACTTTTTAGAAAGAATAGATGCAATTTTTTCATCTTTATCATTTCGACATCGACAACTTTTTCGTTTGGATTTATTATTTTGTTTTCAGTCTTCTTGTAAGTTATCAGAATTTTGCACCGTTTGCACAGTAATATGTAATATGTCAGTTAGGCTTTAAACTTAATGGTTTCTTTAATAAGAAACTTGACCTCGGCCATTGAATATTTATAATAAGTACTTTATTGACGACTCGCGTGGCTGAGTGGTCACCATACCGGTCTGACACGCAGTGGGTCCCGGGTTCGATCCGGCCAGACAGACATCTGAATGATGAGTTTAGGTTTCTGTTGTGGGTCTGAGTGTTTGTGTATTCGTCTTTGTGTGTGTCCATGGCACCCACGACACAGGAGAAAATCCTACTGTGGGGCTATGAGTGTAGAAAGCGTTTATGTTTATGTTTATTAATCAATTTATACTTCCCAATTAACTGAATGAATGGAAGGATTTTGGTTTATCAGTGGTAGGTCATTGTTCCCAATTAGTATGCATTTCGAAATTTGCGGGTTATTTTGCATTTTGTAATTGCAATTCTTAAAGTTCCTGAATTTAAAGGGCAACACACTGAAGTCATAATCATATCAAGTACACTAATAAAAAGAGCTTCAAGAAGAGAAATTTTTTTTCGACAATTATTTAAAAAAAATGTGATTATCAATGAACACGCGAATCAAGTCAAGTATTGTTAATTAACTTTTCTTTTTGAATAATTAATTTTAATATTAATTCCCAACGAGAATCAATTATTTGTAATATTCAGAACACACCATATATTTTTAAAATGAATATTAAAAAAATATTTTATGTGACGTACTCGCTTTAGATGCCGCGTCCGCATTCCCTATTTAAGTGTATACATATTATACATGAAATAGATATAACTATAATTTCATTTGGGGAAATCCAGGATCTGGCAATTTATATTCATATGTTTTATTCATAACACTACTTAAACTTATGAGAAATTAATAAAGAATCCAAAAAACGCAATACACAAGAAATACAAAAAAGTCCAGTATTTTAGTGGTTAAGTTCTCAGAACTTTGCGTCACAAACATTTTATATCCTTCCAAGTCGAATTTATTACGATATAAACAGGTAAATTACTTGTTTATAACTACAACATAAAAACTGTATTAATTATTTTGTTATGATTTATACAACAAAAAAATGAAATATTTTAGGAATCGTCGAATTCTGAGTGTTGTTAACAAAAAAGAGAAAAAAATAATAACATAAAATACAACCGACTTCAATGCTACAAAAAACTAAAAAATAATTTAAATACATTTTAGTTTAGAACAAAGTCCCGAAGTCGGCGGTCAACATATTGGATACAGTTCTGTCGTCATGATCCAACGTAATAAACATAATAGGTATGTTGAGAGCTGACTTCAGGACTATGCACTAAAATAATATGTATTTAAATAATTTCATAACGTAAATCGCAGCCTAAGCCATAATTTACAAAATTTTTACAATTTCTATGAATTGGGCGCGCCCTGCTCTTTTGTTTTATATTAAAAACTAAAGCTTAACCCAATCCAAAGCCATAACATAGGTACTAATCCTTATCATCATCAGATTCATTCATTCAAGATAACATTTTTCATCATATGACTTTTCTAATGTCTGAACCCATATGTAAGCAACAAATACCAAACTCTAGCAACAGATATGGTTTAAAGAAGACATCTGCATTATCAGGGATGTAGAGTAGAAGGTCAATTTTTTTATCATATGAGACATACATTTTTTATATATAAAATAAGATTGGCCTGTGTATAAAATAAGATTTCTTAGCAGAGGCTAAGCCATCTTATTTTATACCCATAAACACCAAATGGCTAACTGGTACGGCTTTAATGGTTTTGGCTTGCGATACCCCTGCATCATCAGGAGTTGAAGGTCAAATTTTTTTATTGTATGTCTTCGATCAACAATGTTATTATAAATCCATAATAACCTCATCAGGATCGAAGCAAAGGTAAAATTTTCCATCATATAATTCTATTCAAGATACCCAATGTACGTTTCAACATTTATGAAAATCGGATTGGCACAAGCTGAATTATTTCAAATTAATCTAAATAAGTGCCTATACAATTTGAGAGAATTTCTCCATTTGCCCGAACTCCCATTATCGGATCATGACTTACGTGACTATGGGACCAAACGGCAAGTATACCTTACAGAATAAAAGGAAAAAGTTCTAAGTCGGTCTACAGTTGGCGGAGTAATCATTGTAAATCGTTAACGTCCTCCTTTTTGAAGTCGGTCAAAAAGAAAAAGACCTTATACTTACTTAGTCCGTTAGCTCTTTGCATTTAAGCGTTCCACAATTTTCAACGAATGCAACGTCCGAAGTAAATTAACTACAAATTATAACTAAAACCATGTAATTAATCATCACTAAAAACAATCTGATGTATTTTCTCAAACACGGCAAACATAACTTTAATTTGCACTTTATTTTTAATGAATAGTAGGTATAGGTACGTTAAAAATAAAACAAGTCAAAGATAAATCGAATATAAAGCCATTGTTTATTTACAAGTCAGTCGTATCAGTACATGGTACCATAACAGTACATAATAATTAATGAAGGTGACTGTTTATTACATCTATCTTCTGCGTGCATAACCGTTCGACTTATGTCGATATTAGATAATCTAGCAAGTGAAGCAACGTCAGGTATCCAAAGTGTAGATTATCTTCTAGTTACAGTAATTTATTATTATGTGCTATTATTATAATTAACACTAGTACCACCTTCATTTAAACTTTTAAATTAGATTCAAACTTCTATTTAATAATACTATTTATTGCATGAATAATAACTTATTTTGGGCTGCTATAATAATCACCTGTAAAATAAGCCGAAATAAGTAATAATCCGGTAAACATTAAATGTCTTAATTTCTTTTATTTTTATATATTAAATTAAGGAAGTTAAAGTAATAGAAATTAAAAGGCATCCCACAGCGGAGTTGAAGCATCAAGTTTTAAATTCTAATATGATATAATAACAAATGAAATGAATTATCTTTATTTTGCATAGGCTTGCGGTGGCACTTATAATATGTCAGATATTTTTCTTACACTACCGGAGCGGAACACGACGTCAACTGAGAAGATCCGGCAAGAAACTCAGCGGGTTTGTCTTTTTTCTTTGTATTAAGTACGTTGTATTTTTAACCATTTTATTAATTACACAATAAAACTGTATCTTTACCTTGAATTAGATGAAATTTGATTAGTGATTTTTTTTATTTGTATTGTGCGCTTCATGCATATACAGCAATATGTCAACATTTCACAAGAAAAATTTATACTAAAACTCAAACCCACATCCGTGGGGTAACGGGCACTTATCATATTAGCTTAACAAAATAAATTATCTTATAACCGATTAATATTTTAAATCTTTGTTAAAATCGCTGAAGCGTGCCCAATTGTACGTTTCTATTGCAAATACGAATTAATATAAGTCATGTATTATGTCGGAATCTTTTAATATAATAATTTAAAATATTATAATCTAAAGACAATGTCTAAAACCTCTTTTAAACGGATTTTGCTATTATACGTATACGCCCTTATACGTATACGTCAACCCATTATTGTCCGACTGCTGGGCACGTGTCTTCTCTCAGAGTGAGATAGTTTTAGGAGGCCATAGTCCACCGCGTTGACCAAATGTGAATAGGTAGTCTTCACAAACCTTTAAGAATTCCTTGTTTCTTTGCACATAATTTTAGATATATTAGTGATGCGATTCGAACCTCAGACACTACAACGTCACCGCGATAAATAGTTATTTGATACGTTGAACTCAAAAGTTGAATGAGATACGAAACCAGTTTATTTGAATGTACTAAAGAAATCGCTTGCAGTACCGTTATAGAAATGAAAAATCGTAAAAAAAACAACGTCAGTTTATACATATATAAATGAATAACTTAGTCACCAAGCTAGATTTATCTGACATGTTCGTACGACACCAATGCGAAATTAGAGATCAAAGGCAACCTTATGATGTAATCACTGACAGTGTGCTAAATATTTTTTCTGGACGACCTAAGGGGTAGTGGTAAGACATTCATCGTAAATTTGGTATTGGTAAATGTAAGAAAATCCTGGAAAAATGCGAGAGTCGTTGCTGATTCAGCGATTGCCGCAAATTTATTAAATGATGGGAAAACAGCATACTCCACGTTCAAACTAGCACTAACATCTTTGGAATAACTGCACATATTTTTTACATAAGATATAATTAATATTAATGAATGAGTCATAAAGTTCATGCTGAAGTAGAAACCAGAATCTCAAAATTGAGCCAATTTTCATAAAAAATATTCACCATACCCTAATTGTTTTCGAAATAAAATGATCCTAATCTAATTAATAATATCGGAGAAAGGCGTTAACAAATATATATGTATCTATAAAATATATAATCATAATCTATAAAATTTCATTTACCTGTAATATTTGGAAGTGCTAATAGATTATCATAATATTCGTCAACGTGTCAAGTTGATAACATCTTTTTCTGAAGTTGATAATACAAAGTAGGAAGGTCCTTGTTGCCAGACTTTGGAAGACCACATAATATTTGACTAAACGTTATGGTTTTTCATACAGCACCGTTGCATTTTCATATTAATTACTTAATCAGATCTTACATATACAGTGTATTTTTGTAATATTCAGTTTAGTAATTACTACATAGGACTCACTGACCTTTACCGTTATAAATTAGTTTTATCTGTTTGTATATGTTATAATAAAATATGCACATAAGTGTGTAATTATAGAGATAAGTTTAAGAAGTCTTCGTGCGTTTAATTCATAAATTCACATTGTGGCATTTAAGATAACAGTAGTCGATTATCACGTACTTAGAATTTAATTAAAGTTTTCAATTTATGTTATTGCTACATATAATTACGTCTCAATTTTATTCTGATAAGAAAAAAAAATATTCAAAGGTAATATAAAAATTATGGCAAAAGTTAAAAACAAGTTACTCACCGTTTCCAGTGTAACTTCCAGAAATACAAAAAAAAATCGCACAAAAGCCTATTTATGTCCACTTATACAAAATTAATTTAATAATAAAAATATTAAATAGGTCCCCACACATTAACATTACTTAAAGATTTTTCCACGTACATGTATTACTATATATTTTGTATATTTATCATGTATATGTATGTTACAGACAAAACGTTTGCTCTTACGAGATTATGTTCTTGTAATGAAAGACAGTTTTGCCGCGGTCACCACTAACCCGGAGGCCAGGGAACGTGCAAGGCGCTACAAGCGGTAGCGTCGAATTTAAAATTTCCACAATTCACGGCATGTAATGGCCTTATAAGATCAGACATATACATTTGTTTTTATTACCCACCGTTGGCGCTTGCACTAACTGCAAGCTCTTGCCACTCTTCTTCAGCAATTACAGTACGAATATATTGACTATAGAAAGGTAGAAAAAAGTACGTAGTTTCAAAATATTGTACAATCATATTTTCCTTAATTTTTGGTTAAAGGCACCTTTTAGGATTGAGCGAGAAGAATTTATTTAATTTACGTAT
Source organism: Cecropterus lyciades (assembly GCA_002930495.1). Lineage (NCBI taxonomy): Eukaryota > Metazoa > Arthropoda > Insecta > Lepidoptera > Hesperiidae > Cecropterus > Cecropterus lyciades. The sequence continues at coordinate 557,644 of MOOZ01000409.1, read as the reverse complement.
CACTTTCCTGCTTATATTATAATAAAATCGGATTTGAATGATATAAAATTTTTGTGACGCAAAGTTCTGAGAACTGCAATACCGGACTTTCTTGTATTTCCTGTGTATATCTTTTTGCATGTTTTATTAATTGTCAGTGTTAATTACTTGAATTAATTGTCAGTGTTTATGTGTAATGTGAATATGAAATATTGAAGACTTTAGTAAATTACCGGACCCCGGATTTCCCCGAGTCAAACATTATATTAACTTTAGCTTTTATTATTATGTTTCCGTTAAATTAATTTATGAATTACCAAAATCTATGAAAGACCAGTTGATATCTCCAATTAAACTTTTGGATTAGCTTCTTATCTTATTTACTAGTAATAAGTCAACCCGCCATGAGAAAAAAACATGCTAAAACCTACAACCCACATCTTGGAGTAAAAGGCACTTATATTATTCTATAAGCTTGATAAAATTATTTATCTTATAACCCATGTTTTTCGTTTGCTTTATGTACTATTATTGATGAAGAAAATAATTCATCAAAGCTTCTCAAGTTTCTTATAACCGATTAGTGTTTTAAATCTTTGTTAACATCGCTGAAGCGTAGGTACCTGTTGTGTTAATATCGCTGAAGCGTCGCTGAAGGTACCTATTGTGTATGCGTAGGTACCAGTTAATTAAAGTCATATTATAATATATAATGCCTGGATATTCTAAAAACTATATTAATTTAAAATATAAAAATGTAAAGTGGTGAAAGATGTTTAAAACCTATTTTTAAACAGATTCTGCGATTTCGCGGTTACCTTTATTGAATGTGGATCGATGAACGTCAATCACCTCGATATATGTTTATTTGATACATTGAACTCAAAAGTTGATTAATGAATGAGATACGAAACCAGTTTATTTGAATGAACCTACTAAAGAAATAGCTTGAAGTACCGTTAAAGAAATGAAAATTCTTTATCAAATAATAAAAAGCATGTAACATATTAATTTAATTAATTACAGATACAATAAAAAAAATAGTTAAAAAAAATTCAAAATCGAAATATTCTATTTTTTTTATAACAATAGAACAACCCTGTCATTGTAATTCGAAACTACCTCATTAATCGATGAATAATAATTATTAATCTATCAGTTACGGAACGAAAAAGAGCAACATACACTAGGAGCGTCTTTTACTTCCGTAACGCGTAAAGTAACGCAACGTTACGCGCCCTTAAATAAATATTTACTAAGAATAAAGTTCTCGTCCATTTGTTAAAATTTATTAAATTTTGACTTCAAAATTTAATTCATAAAAAGTAAAATCTTTCAGACTACTTATTAGCGTTAATAAAATTTTCACTCAATGCACACTCCGTCTAAATAAATATTGTGGTGGTATATACACTTAGGTTATATATTGCTGCTTTGTTTATATTTCAAAATTCATCATAATGAGAAGAAAACTAAATGTATTAAGTTCTCGTTGCCTAACCTAAGGCATGTTGAAACCAATGTTCAACTAAATGGAATGGTTCTTAGGCGTTACTTTACATGCCAAAGTGCAATGGGGTCCTCACATTCAAAAATTGTCAGGTAGATTTAGCTGTGCAGTATATGCTGTTAAAAAAGTCAGACTATTAACAGATTTAGAAACAGCTAGAATAGTTCATTTTAGTTACTTTCACAGCATTATGTCCTTACAGTATACTGCTGTGGGGGTGCTCTTCAGACCTCAATTCTCTCTTTGTATTGCAGAAGAGGGCTGTACGAGCCATTTATAATCTGGGCCCAAAACCTCACTTCGAGAAATGTTCAAAGAAATAAATATTCTAACTGTTGTATCCCAATTTATATATGAGAATGATTTATGTTAAGAAAAATATTAATAAATTTAATAAACGATGTGATACACATGATATAAATACGAGTTACTTGTCTTCACAAAATTAATAATTCTTTTATGGGTCAATGTATACGCTTTTACAATAAACTTCCAGCCGAGATCAGAAATTTGTCATTCAATAAGTATAAAGTAGTGATTAAGAACAAAGTGTGCTGTAAAGCATATTACAAAGTTGCTGATTACATAAAAGACAAAAAAGCCTGGGACTGAGCAATTATATATATTTCAATATTTAATTAAATGTCAAAGTATAGCGTATCTTGCCCAACAAGCGTCTAGTTTAGTCAAATGTAAGGCAAGATACTGGAGCTAGCTATAATTGCCCATGTAATAAACAAGATGATTAAAAAAAATATATATACAAAGTAATGTACGGAAAAAAGCGAACCCACTGAGTTTCTTGCCGGATATTCTCAGTTGATGTCGTGTTCCGATTCGATGGTAGTGTAAGGAAAAATATTGTAATTGACAAATTGTAAGTGCCACCGTAGGCCTATGCAAAATAAAGATATTTCATTTGATTTCATTTCATTTCATGCAGTTTTATGTTAAAGCTACATCCTTATTACATTTTAGTATTAAAAACTTGGCACTTTAACTACATTGTGATTAATAGCCTTTTAGTTTATTATTATTTAAATTTTATTAAAGATAAAAACAAAAAGCATAATTTAATTTTTACCTTGCTCTTCTGTATTAAGCATGTGTTATTATCCACACTAAGTGATATGCTATAATTTGATATATAGTTCTCAAATTATGTTTTGCCAAACAACAGCTTATTTTAATCTAATAACAGCAGTGTTAAGCACTTTTCTCTCTAGTCTAAAGGGTATGGTAAGAGTAATCATTGTTCGAGACCTTCCAACTTATTACTCAAGAGCAGTGTTCCCAACTTGTAGCCAGGCAATTTCGATAATTATATATAACGCCAGCAAATTATCGTATTTTGCATTATTTGCACCAAAATCTAACGTCTTTTCAAAATATTTGACGATCAAAAAAAAAAACAAACGTCATTTCAGAACAAAATGTTATGAACAATAAAAAAAAATTTAAAAATTCTTCGTAATTAAAATTTTCGTACGATTATATTATACTATCGTCCAGAGTACGTTACCATGAAATTATCGTACATGTACAATAATTATCGTAAGGTTGGGAACACTGCTCAGGAGTAGCAACGCATCGGTGGACGGAGTTGATAATTATTGTCGACTAGCTGAGCCCGCGGTTTCACCCGCGTTTAAAAGAAATGTAACGTGACATACATTAACCGTTAGTAAAATAATAAAAGTTAGTAAATGTTATACCTTTAATAATTCTAATTTATTCTTTTTAAATACATTTTTCCCGCACCCGTGCATTTTTCCGAGATAAAAAGTAGCCTATGTCATTTTCTGACCCTTAAGCGACTACCACTGTGGGTTAGTCGCGCAAAATATCTTTCCGAGCCATGTTATAAACAGAAACATAACTATCCCAGGGAAACCTTATATTATTTTCATTTTAATAAGTAACCTATATGTTATACCAGACTATAATCAATGTCTCTGTTAAACTTTATCCATCAATGCCAATGCCATCAATGTCTTTATCAATGCCATCCAGCCGTTCTGACGTGATTGAAAAAATTAACATCCACCTATCCTCACAAAATTTCGTTTTTATAATAAAGTTGAGTTTTTATAAATAGTTGTCCCATTGGTTTAATTTTTTACGCAGTTATTAAAATATCTTTCATAAATGTTATCATTCATGACATAACTTTGTATAATAAACTGATCGTACTTATAATTGACTAGCTGAGCCCGCGGTTTCACCCGCGTTTAAAAGAAATGTAACGTGACACACATTAACCGAAATTTTATACCTTTAATTATCTCTATTTTATTCTTTT
>MOOZ01000409.1:523543-533789 GCA_002930495.1 Cecropterus lyciades | reverse complement strand
ATACTTACTATAATACAAAGTAGGAGTGAGCATCAAGGCGCTGGTCATAAGCAGCATGTAGCGAGCTCTAGACCTGGAATTGCAGCACTCCCCAAGAAGCGCGTACGTCGCAGACTCTGCTGCACTTGATCTGCAAAAGTCAGGAGTTTCCTTATGTAAACAAACATATAATTTTGACTGGTCTTATCGTGGAAATGATCCATTTGTTAGTAACGGGAACTAACTAATTCATGCAACTGGCTCGAAAATATGAATAAATAGGTCATAATTTAATTCATACTATTTTAGGTATTCATATTTTAATTCGTACAATTTTGGTTATTATTTTGAACCAAAAAAAACAGACTAAAATAGACTTTGTCTTCGATGTTTTTTTTATACTATGGAACAACAAACAAAATAACAAACGAGCATGATGGCCATTGCCGCCCTTGAAAATCTCTAATCAACTCTAGGTGAAAACAGAGTCTGAGATTAGCCACATGTGCTTAACTACCCTTGAGACATAAGCTAGAACGCCTCAGATAAGTATTCTCCCTTACCGCACCCTTCAGACCAGAACACAACATCGCATAACGCTGTTGTTATTAGGCAGAAATAGGTGTGGCGGAGGTGTTATCGGAGTCGAATCACAATTCTGTATTGGTTATTATTATCTCAATTAAATTTGATTTAGAGTCTACCGAGTCGGAATCATGAACGTGTATAAGTTAAGGGTTCCGGACCGCGGGGGTGAAGCCTAAGCCAAAATATCTTCAGAGTCACTCACAGCGCGGAGCTGATGAACCGCAGCACCGCCAGGATCTGCCAGGTAGGCGCCAAGCTGCTGAGCGCGGCGCTGACGAAGCTGCCGCACATCGCCCACATGAGCACCAGTTTCCTCCCCCTAGTGTCCGCCAGGTAGCCCCAAGGATACGACATCACTATGATACCTGAAATGCATATGTGGAATATGAAAAAAAAATGCGTACTGTATGGTTATAATATAAAGCAACGTTTTATACAATCATAACCCCATACTCGATTTTTTTCCTGTGTGTGTGAGTACCTACCATGGAGGCAGACAATGGCGAATACAAAAACACCCAGATCCGGAACAGACATCTAAATTCATCATTCTGACATGTGTCTAGCCGGGGATGGAACCCAGAACGCATGACTTGTCAGGCCGGTGACCGCTACACCACGCTGGTCGTCAAATTAGCTTGAATTCGAGAAGCACGACGGAAAATCATCCGCAAATATCAAATATACATATACAAATTGCATCTATACAAATCAAATATACGTCATTCCATACTATTTAAAAAGAAAATTTAATCGCATTATTACCGTAATTTAGGATAGTGTAACACTAAGCTAGTTAGTTAGATGGCGTAATTTAAAGTATGAAATAAAGTAATTCATTGAATATAACATGAAGATAAACATACATTTAGATAAAAAGCCACGTATGAATACATATTACAGCAAATACAAAAAGATTTATGCATGAATAATTAAAAACATGATTTTCGAAACAAAACATATCGCAATTCTATCGCTATATATTTTATTACGAACAGAAACAAGAATCAACTATACATTTATTTTCCTTATAAAGACTATTTGCGTCACCAAAAAATAAAAACCTGCGAACGGCATTGACGACAGAATGCCGATCTGCTTGAGCGTCATCCCAAGGTCGCAGGTGGCGGCCGTGACGATGATTCCCAGGCCGAAGATGTCGATGCCCATCGCCACGATCACCATGAAGCACGCGAAAAGGAGACCCACGTTGTATTTCCCATGTCCTGTAATATAGAACCCATTATTGTGATCAAGCCATTGAGGACTTTACAAAAGATAGTGTTATTGATTGATTATGAGTGGATCGAGCTAGGAAACCAGATTTATTATTTTACTTATATTTATATGATACATTGCAAGGGAAATCATAAAGTTATTTTGAAAAAAAAAATGGAGTAGTGCTGTCGCAAATCGCGGTCCTACGAAGCTCTGTCAAAATCAAGCCGTTGTTAAAATGAGCACGATCACAGATACGCTGAAATATTGAGTGAAAATTCATTGTGAAACATTTGTGTAGGTGATAGACTGTTATTATTTTTAAAGACATTACTGTCGTTACGTAGACTAGTGTTTTTCAAATTTATTTACAAGTAAATCGAGGTGGAATATCAGAATTTTGTAAATATGTTCGGTGATTCACAAATGAAATTATATGAACTAATAAGAAAGATTACATTTAAAGAAGCGAATCAAATTGCACTCCCAGGATGATTAAGTTATTATTCTCGCAGAGAAATAACAAGCTAAAGTTTAAAAGTATAAGAATAAATACCATTATTGTCGCTCTAGTAAACACCTGTATGCTTAGAGTTACTGGCATACTAAAAGTGACTTCAGCTAATTACACTGGCCAAGTGCGGATTGATAACCTTTGCATACCTTTGAGAACTTTTAAAAAAAATTATGCATGTAGTTTCCTCACGATGTTTGCCTTTATCGTTACAACAAGTCATGAATGTATAATATGCACATAACTTTGAAAAATCACACATGGGACCTGGGACCCGAACCTCTGAACAACAGATATAGATGGCAAATTTAAACCACTAGTTACTACGTCGTTACATTCAAAGCTTACAACATACGATGAACAAATGACGTGGGTGAAACCAGGACAATATTACAATAAAAAGTCATTTAAATAAAGATAAGTAGTTAAGTAGCTCTATTTATAATAAAATCTACATGGAAGAAGAATATGTAATCCTTAAAATGATATGTGGTTTGCCGCCACTAATTGTATATTAAAAATACACCTAATACAAGGTCAACTATAGATATGTCGATTAGAGAATTAAGTTTAAAAAAATGTAGTTTCACATCACCATTTCCTTCAAACCTGTATATAGTATTAAATACTGGTGTTATAGAGAGAACTAGGTGTGATGCTGCCGCAATAGAAGCTAAAAGAGGCTTAAACTATTAAAAAAATATACTTCTGGAGACCTAAAATAAAGTAATTACGAAACAGAAAACGTAATAAGAAATACCTAACTGTAACAAAAACTGTTTCAATGGGTAAAACCGAGTAGTGTGAAAAATGAATGAAGACAACTTTGCTAAAAATAGTACAAATAAAAGATTTAACATTGAGACGAACAATTGAGTGGTCAAAACAAAACTCAAACCAGTAATGAAAATATTTGCATCTTCATAAAGCAGCGACGATTTCACACGTGCGTATAATTTATACATGTTTAAGACAATGCGCTTATATTTTATTATTATGTGGAAGTTGGAGGTTTTTTTATAATCTGGAAGTAGCAAACGAGCGTGCAGTTTATCTGAAAGTAAGTGGCTACTGCCGCCCATGGACATCTGTAATCAACCACTGATGAAATCCAGAGGTTGGCCAGATGTGTTACTATGCCTGAGGACTAAGTTGAACAGCCTTCGATGTCTTTCTTACTACATTCTTCAGACTAAGAGCACTGCTGCGTTTATATACTGCTGTTAATAGGCAGAAATTGCTTGCCAACCCTCAAGTTTAATCAATTATAAGGCAAGATACTGGAGCTGGCTTTTATTGAACATATTAAAACCCTCTGGATTTTTTTCCGGATCTTCTCAGTTGAGGTCTTTTTATATTTCTAGATATTTTTATAAGGCATTTTGGGAATTGAATATGAGACAGACTGATTTATATTGATCGTAAAAAAATAATTCATGCGTTTTGCTAAAGATTGACCTAAGAGTAAGAACATAAATGTTAATGCAATCGATCGATATTCTATCTTATTTCACAATTTTTGCATCATAATACGGATTGACGAAACTTTATAATAAATTGCATAATGAATTCCATGCGATTTAAATATTTAAATACTAATGCCATTTTTAGTCTGTCTATGCGTGTTTTAAGTCTGTCGCAGATAAAATATTGTAATATTATTCTTTATGTTGTGTTATACGAATCGTATTTTCTATTTTGATGTAACTAATATTTGACCAATGGTCGAAACCGACCATAAATATTTTTGAAAATTTAAGGATACATGAAATTGGCGTTTTTTTTTTATATATATACCTATCACTAAAACATAATAAATAAACTCCGTTGATAAACGAAAGAAAAATAACTCAAGTATTTTGTTTTTGCCTATTTGTAGACATATTATTTGGATCTATTAGATGTTCATGGAGTTTCTATAAAGTACGATAAATATGATTAGTGGTCATCAAACGAATACATGGTAATATGACTATAAGTTATGCTACAAAGTAACTACAAAGGTCTCATTAGGGTTGATTCAATATATATATAGTACAGGATAGTTTTAAGGTAACCTTCCTCTGTTACATACGTACGATGCACAGTTACTAGTTTGCAAGTGTTGCAACTTAGTCCTTGCGGATAATTACATAAAAAAATTAAGGTGATAGAACCCTTTGTAGTTAGACTCTGAAAGCACCACCGCCACACCTATTAAGTGCTGCTATGTAATGTATGGTCTGAAGGGTGTGGTAAGGGAGACATACTTATCTGAGGCGTTCCAACTTAGTCCTAAGGAGTAGCAACGCATCCTTGGCCAACTTCAAATAAGACGATGATTTTATCCGGGATTGATTACAGATGTCCATGGGCGGCAGTGGCCACTTACAATTAGGTGGACTGCATGCTCGTTTGCTATTTCCATATTACAAAAGAAACATTAATAACTAAGTAGTACTATTTTATGTTAGTAATCAACCCCAAACTAATTGGTCGGGGTTGATTACTAACATAAAATAGTCGTAGAATGGTGATGACTTGTTATTATTTTGGAGTACAATTGATAACTCGTTCAATGGAAGTTGCTAAATTACAGTACAATTATAAGTAACGACATCTTGTAAGACATAACACATCCTATTTAATTGAAAATACTATTATTTATACAATAATCTGTCATATTTAATTAAGAGTACCTACTGCGACATTTTTCATAGAAAAACTAACAAAAAAACAATCATTAAATTAGTATTTAAGCACTAATAGAAGAAGAGAGGGCAAAAAACATAAATTGCGAGACCTTGACATGTTAGGAGTAGAGCACTTCCTCAAACATTCCGCGCTATGAGACGTGCGATAATTGATATAATAGGAAATACAACAGAGACAATTATTTTCATTAAAATGTATGTAAATCGATTATAATCGCTCAGCTGTCTAAAGAAACGCCAAATTCAATTGTAATTCAAGTACGCGGCAATCTGCTTCTATCTTGACACATTGGGAATAGAGCGCTACCTCAAACGTTCTACGTTATGTATCGTGCAAGAATGGAGATAATGAGAAATACAACATAGACAATTCATCTCATTATTATCAGAAAAGGAGTTTTGTTGAGCAGTGATAGCCGAATTGTTGAATCTCGGCCTCTCAATCAAAGGTCCGAGATTCGAATCCCAGGCACGTACCACTGATTTTTCTAAAATTATGTGCGTGTTAAAAGATAATTATCCCTGTTTTACGGTGAAGGAAAACATCGTATGGAAACCTACACATATGAGATTTCTTTTAAAAAGTTCTCAAAGGTGTGTGAAGTCTACCAATCCGCACTCGGCCAGCGCGGTGGACTATGGCCTGAAACTGTCTCAATCTGAGAGAAGACCCGTGCCCAGCAGTGGGACAATAACTTTACGGTATTATTATAAAAATGTGTGTAAATCGACTTTTATCGCTCAGCTGTCTAAAGAAACGCCAAACTCAATCGTAATTCTAGTACGCGGCAATCCGCTTCTATCTTAAACAATGATAACGTACCTGTTAAATCCAAGGCCTCTTCATAAGCGTAACGCTTAACAAGATCGCTGGCGCTATCTTGCATCTCTAGATTTTCCTCGTCAGACTTAACGTAACTAATATTTACTGCCATTTTAGATTAAAATTCGAATTTAATGCCCTATGACGCAGTTTGATTATTATTGTTAATTACACTTGTCTTGGCATTTTCTGTTTATCGCGTGATAGAAAAGTGTGTCATTAAAACATCTGGTAGTTTTATTGCAGTTGTATTGTAACTTTAAATGACGGTCAAATTATAGTCATCTGTATATTAAAGGTTTTAATTAGTTATTTTTCTGTTTTTACTGAATAATATATATTTTTTAAATATATTTCTTAGGAGTCCTACCGAAAAGACATTATTTTTATATAGCTTGTCCTTTAACTATAATAAAATTCATACATATCGCAAGAAATAATACAAGAAACTGCTTCTTTATCGGTACTACTTTTTGCTCTACCTTGAAATTAATACCTACATACAGCGGTCAAATTCGATGTGTTTATACACCTAGTGTAAACTTTAATGTTTAATAACAAATATGAGCAAAGAAATGGTTAAGTTCGCTCTAATTTTATTGTTTGTGAATTTTAACGCATATTATAACAATTTATTTTTAAAAACATTTAATATCAATCACGTCAAAGAGTGTTTTTCAAAATAATTTTAATTTTTAACAAACGCAAATGTAGAAAAGTCTTCTAAACGTTGCAATTATTTTGATCACTAAAATAAACTCACTAAACTATTAAAATGTTTTAATACCTATATTAATTTACACTGAACTCACAAAGAGCGATCACTTTATAATATTTATCATCACGATATACAATATAATATACAAGCCGATTAGGAGCGTCTTTCTAACATATGTATTTACTTTTTATTTTTCGTAACGATAAACATTTTATCAGCAAACCGGTCGGTGTCAAAAACAGAGGACAACTGACATTCGTATCGTACCTTCATTTGGCGTGAGGTCGTCTTATCTTCGTCATAATAAATAAACTAGCTATATTTGGCCACGCTTTTTTGAGTATCCGTGGTACTTTTTTTAGAATTACCAAATTAGCATGCAGTCCACCTGATGGTAAGTGGTCACTCCACATGGACATCTGTGGCAAACTCTATATAGAACATTTGAAGCCGGTCACAGATAAGGTCCCATCCTAAAGACTGTAATGGTAGCCTTATATGTAAATTGATGGTTTCTGCAGCCTTCTACCGAAATGCAAGAACTGCTTTACGTTAGGTGTTGGGGTGGTACCTCGTTGATAGAACAGTCAAACCTTACTAGCTTTAACTTACAAGTTTGGGATAAGCAGTGTTGGTATAAGCAACAATCTTACTTATAAACTCATTAATTTATGTATGAGAGTTTGTGCACGGGTGGGTAATGAGGGGAATGGTTACAGGGATGTGGGGAATTTCTGGTCATTATCAGCTCATAACAGAAATTCCCTGTCAAATATATTATGAAATACTTTGACTTTTTTTCGTATAATATGGAAGTACCAATGAGCATGCAGCCCAACTAATGGTAAGTGGCTACTGCCGCCCATGGACATCTGTAATCAACCTCAGGTGAGATCAAAGTCTCACCTAAGGTTAGCGACAGATGCGTTGCTACCCTGAGGACTAAGATGGAATAACTCGGAAAAGTATGTCTCCCTTACCACACCCTTCAGAACAGACCACAACAGCACATAACACTGCTGTTATTAGGCAGAAATAGGAGTGGCGTTGGTGCCCTCCAGAGTCAAACCACAACGAGTTCCAGCACCTTCACTGAGGATGTGACGTGTGATGTCGGTCTTGATTAGCATAACTGCCTCTCCTCATGTGCATGTCGTAGGAGGCTACTAAGGCCCAACATTCAGGAGTTGGAAAGCAGCGTCACCTGTGACATCAATCCTCGCTACTAGTAATCACAAGAAAACAAAACTGTCTGTAATTTAAAAGAGATTGCAAACTCCCTTATATATTAAATGCACATCTATGTACGTCTTCTATTCTCGTTCTTATCACTTTTTATAACGTACCTATTGAATAGGTCAAACGATAATAATATATTAATAATTCCTAGACTTAGTTTTACGTTCACCCACATGGAACATCCGTACCAAGTAATATTGTATTATTAGACTAAACGTAAGTAATAATTTTGACAATGATTCCATTGTCGTAATTTTAGCAGACTCTGTTTATGGAATCAAGTAAAAGTAAAAAAGCTATGTATATCAACTATTTTAAACTCATTATACATTCTATCCATACATCAACCTTCTGAGTTCCACTAATGCACCTGGCATGAATGTTGGTGACAGCAAGAGGAAATGATGATACACGCGTTTTCTTGACATTGCCCATCTCCAGGATTTTGTACATTAGTCTCCTCCTAAACAACCGACGACCCACGTAGTGAAGCGGTCACCATACCGGTCTGACACGCAGTGGGTCCCGGGGTTTGATCCCCGGCCAGATAGACATCTGAATGATGAGCTTAGATTTCTGTTCTGGGTGTATGTGTATTCGGCTTTGTGAGTTCTTGGCCCCCTCGATATAGGAGAAAATCCTACTGTGGGGCTATGAGTGTAGAAAGCGTTTATGTTTATGTAGAAAGCGTTTATGTTTATCTACAAAGCGTTTATTCCTAATTAACACCTCCCCTCCCCTTCCTTCAAGCTAGAGATGAAAAGCTGCAATCTTGTCACTTAACCTTAAGTTGCTTACGCCGCTGTCAGCTTATGTGGTTTAATTTGTTGCTTGAGCGATCGACGAACTGTATATACAACTTTAATTTCATTTAAAACATGTGCCAGCAGTCGATGTAATACTAAATAATAAAAAAATGTAACATGCATTTATTCCAACTCATCTCTTAAGCAAGGGTGAGAGTCGTTTTCATTGCAGAAACTGCAATAATAATTATTATTACTGTAAGTTATTTAAATAAAAAAGCGGTTAGTTTGACCCTAAGGACATATTTTATCATTCTAAAAAAGAGTCCATGACATATCCTTTCTGTTTTATATATGAATACAATTTTCTCACGTGTTATAAGTCAATGATACCTTTCACACTAATATAACCGTAGCTGACACGTCAGTAAACGACTTCCCAATGGAAAGAGGTTGTCTTTTTGTCCCGTATATAAACCTAGTGTATTATTAATTTAATTTAAAAGTTGTGTTTTAATATGTCCATGCTCATGTATTTTGCATGTATCATTAGGGTGTTGCTTATTTTATCCAATTAATTGTACTAGTTGCCCTTCGCAGCGGTCGAAATTCGACCGTAATTAATTTTTTTTCTACTACAAAGTTTTTGTACGTTTTTTCCTCTGTACATTAATCCTAAGATTATTTTTTAAATTTAATTGAGTAAGCTGCATTTAAGAGCAATGACGCGTTAATTGACATACATATCTGACATATGACAATGTCAGCAACATATTTATATTATCAGTAATGTATACAATGAATGTTTTATTTAATTTAACTAAATACATATATGTATTTGTAACACTTTGACCACAGAGTATGTATGCGTGTAACAAATACGTGTGGTTGTGTGTGTCAAATGCATGGTAGTGTGTGCAATGTTTTCTTTATTGATTTAATGTACTTTATAAGCATTATAATTGAAAAATATTTGTATTTAACACTTCTCCTGCATATAAATTATAAGTGTGCCAAATTTCATACTCGTCCGTCCGCGCAATTTTTGTAAAAAGGGGTCCAAGTTTTTGCTTCACGTATTAATATAATGATGATGAGTGTTCACTTTACTGCTGTTACTTATAAATAAACATAATATAACATTATCTTTATTATGTTAAATATAAAGTGCAGGTAAAATAATTATGTATTTCCACGCATATAATCACCTTGTAATGCTGGGAACGACCCCAAAAGGTTCGTTCCCAGCCAGGTTGATGACTTATTAGTGAATTTTAATATCTGCAATGGGTCTGGGTGTTTTGTATTAGAATCCATGAAATTTATGTAACATTCGTAGCCCGATAGTAAAATCGTGAAAACATCGTATCTGTTTGTAAATATATAGCTATACCCAGCATTATTGGAATTAAAAAGAGGCGTAGGATAAAATAACACATTAAAAAAAACACACTTTAAACCAAATAATTGTATTTCCGATTCATTTAAAATAATGATGGTTCCGCCAAATGTCAATCATCACGTCTCTCCTCTCATCATCTCATCCCTCTTGCCTCACGTCATCCCTTTGACACCGCACCTCACCACATTAAAGCACCTCATCACTGCCACGTTTGGTTTGGTTGCCGGCTCACTTATATATGAGCTGACCAACTTTGTCCTCGGGAGTAGCAACGCATCTGTGATCGACTTCAGATCCTCTGTTCTATATGAAGTTGCTAACAGATG
>MOOZ01000409.1:451769-464570 GCA_002930495.1 Cecropterus lyciades | reverse complement strand
CAGAACTGCACGGTAGGGTTTTTAAACTTTTTCACTGCCAGTCAGTCCTCGATGATGGCGATAATTTGCAGATGACATATAAATTTTAAATAGTAAGTAAAATAAACTAATACTTTCATCTATTACATTCACTTCAGTAGGTATGTGAAATATTTCAAGACCTCCTAACCTCAATTGTGTCTACTAATTGAGGTACTACTATATTTATAGAGACATAGTACACTATATAGTCTACTATATTTATAGAGACATAATTTATTTATATAAAAGTTACGGCTGCATTTCAGTTTTGATCCTTGGTCAGGCGCATGATCTTTTTTTATTTATCACCCGCGTGGCGAAGTGGTCACCATACCGGTTTGACACGCAGTGGGTTCCCAGTTCGATCTCCGGCCAGACAGACATCTGAATGATAAGTTTAGATTCTGTTCCGGGTCTGGGAGTCTGCGTACTCATCTTTGTGTGTACATTGTACCCATTGTACGACACAGGAAAAGATCCTGGTGTTGGGTTGAGTGTAGAGAGCGTTTAATTTACTTGTACATAGAATCTGCTCTCAAACTGGGTAATTTATCAGCATGACACCCAAACTTAGTTAAATAATTCTCAATAATGTCACATTTCTGTTCGTTTGACTCAAATAATTCACTAGTCGTCTGAGTCTGATGGCAAGTCGTAATCGACTTTCCTGATACCAAACTATTTATAATGTGTATAAATTACATTTTTTCGATATCTACCCTCGTTTTGCCACGCACGTCGAGATGAATTATGACACAAGATAGCAGAAGCCAAGTACAATTATGAAGTTTATTTTTATAATTATACATGTTTTATATTTAACTAGCTATTATATAGCTGTGATATATGTGCTTATTAAAAATTAGAGACATACTTATCGTAGTAAGGCATCTGTGGCTAATCTCAGGTAAGACTCTGATCTCATCTGGAGTTGATTACAGACATCTATGGGTAGCAGTGGCCACCTACCATCAGGTGGATTAAATGCTCTTTTGCTACTTGCATATTATAGAAAAGATAGCACACAGATACTTTGGATTCGAACCTGCAGCGTAGAAGACATTTATACCACTATGTTACCGGTGCTCATATTGTCCAGATGTTCCTATTTATCACTGATGTCACATCAAGCGACCACCGTAGTAATTCTCCAATGGAAAGGAGAACGTTATTATACCAAAAATAGATGCATATAACAGTCGTAGATGTGTTTCAAGAAGTTCAAAAATTGCGAAAACAAGCTTATGAAAAGCGCGATTAGTTTAAAATATACTTACTATTTGTTTGGAACATCGCACAAAATTGTATTTGTATTTTGGAAAGTTTGTTAAAGCGCGGTTATTAAAGTGACGTAACGTTTATGTTTGTCGTTTTCTAGCACGAAATCGTAATATTTTAATTCCCTATGCTATCATATCCTCCATTTGTCGGAATTTTAAACTTCCTTTAATTCCTTTCAGTTTCACTATAAAATATATATACCAAATAGTAGTATATACCAAAGGGAACCAATCACGTCCGAATTCCAGGTACAAAGATTTTGCAAATCTATTTTTGTGTTACAAATTTATAATCACTCGCTGTAAAGGTAAAGTTATTATCGCAAATAAATCTTTATAACTCAAAGCTCCACTCAGTTAGTCTGCTAGTTGATAGCTAGTTTTCAAAGAAGACCCGAGCCCAGCAGTAGGAAAATAATCGATTAAGGTTATTTTATTATAGAAGTAGTAAACGAGCATGTAATCCACCTGTTTTTAAGGGTCACTGCCGCCCATGGACATCTGTAATCATCAGATAAGATTAGTCTTGTTTGAGGTTGGCCACAGATGCGTTGTCCTGAGGATAAAGTTTGAACGCCTCCAAGAAGCCTTACCACACCCGACAAACGATAATACAGTTGCGCGTAACACTGCTTTTAGATAGAATTAGGTGTGGCGGTGATGCCTACGGGGTCGAATCGCAAAAGATTCTCTCACCTTCCTGATAACGATACTAGAAAGTAACCTTAACACCGGAGAACCTGGGATTTAACTGAAAAGGTGTTTTGAGACAAACAAAATTTTATGAAACGTTGCAACTTAGTCCTTAATGGTGCATATATAACACAGATAGACGGACTACAAGAACAATTATTTTTCAAAGTGGTCCTACTGGTATTACTTCAATTATTTCTAGTCTGAAGCTGTACTTGCGTTTCGGTGGCAGGGTGGGATCGTCGGCTCACATTTGAGGCGACCGTCTAAACTTCGGGAGTTGCAACGAACCTGATATTGACATCAGATAGAGCGCCTCTTAAGTATGGAATGGCTTACAGATATTTAGGGCGTCAATGTCCACTCACCATCAGTGGAGTGCATACTGCATCTTTAAATAAATCTGGACTCCTGTACTAGCCATTCCGAACATAAAAGTAGTATTTATTTAGTTACGTTACGGTCTTAATCAAATAAATATAGATCCACTGTAGAAAATATACAACGCCATATTTTTGCTGCGTAGTAGAACTCGGGGCTTTGTTCTTATATCAAGCAAAGAATACGTTGGCACATGTAACGTTCAAAGTTAGTACTAAGGATTTTATTATGACCCAAAAGAATGTATGCAAAGTTGACATATATACATATACATATTATATATGTACACGTAACACAATTCTACGAATAACAATACACAGCGTTGCATGTGTAAAACATATTATTAAGAATTAATGATACCTAGTTATTTTTTTATCTTGTACAATAACGAATAACATTTTAGTACCGTATCATGAGTATCCGTCACGTATTAAAATGTTTTAAATTCAAGTTAATTTCAAATTCAAATTAATAAATTCAAAAATGAAAACCATAAACTTAGAACTTAAATTTACTCGACTAGGAGCATTCCACGTCCGGTTCTACGACAAGGAGCTTTAAGGCGCTTACGACTCTTAAGCTAGCTTGTATTGCGTAGCACGCTACGAAGTGCAACTGGTGTCAACTGCCTACATAGGAAATATATTATTTTACTATTTATTAATATTATCCTTACTTACATCTCTTTGATGCTAAAAACAAACAAGTATATAAACGAACCTAAAAACAAAAAATAAACTTACCTGGTTGCTCCTCCATACTCATCAGCTAAACCCCAAAGTCCGAACTTAACTAAATTAAACTAACTTACAAGCTAGTATCACACTAAAGCCAGATCACTTGTAAAACCACAAACACTACGCCTAAATTATTAATAGTCTTTGGTTTAAATTATTTTATCCCATTTGTTTCAAAACTTGAGTTTGACGCGGGAGCGGTGACGATGCATGGGGCGTGCGACGCGACCGAGTGACAAATGCCTACTGTCACAGGGATTGTAGGGAACAGGGAATTATCGATATTGCTGTTGGGCTGTGCTACGTTTAATATCGATGCTCCTGATAGATATCTACAACATACTAACGCGTCTGCCTTTTTTATCAACTTGAAGTAGCAAATGAGCATGCAGTCCACTTGATGGAAAATGGTTACTGCCGCCTATATACTTCTGTGCTCAACTTCTTATAGAACAATGGTTCTACCTGAAGTCGATCATAGATGCGTTGCTACTCCCTAAGACTAAGTTGGTCGCCTTATATATCAGTAAGCCGGCAACCACACCCTTCCACCTCACGCAAGAACTGCTTCACGCTAGAAATAGGTGTGGCGCTAGTTCGACCGAGGACGTTTCCGATCGAACTGCACTGGTTCTACCACCCTGTTGGCCCTTTTTAGGCAATTTGGCAATATATTTGGAAATATATTTAAAGATATGATCAGAATCAAAATCTTAAAAAAGAAATCATGATTGTCCATGATATGGAATTTTGTAAGTACGTATGTATTTCAAGTATTAGGAGCATTTATCAAGGATTTGGAAAAGGACATTTAAAATTAGGCAGTGTAAAATACCAGTATTCAAATAGATCCGGTGCTTTACTTGGGTGAAAACCCTCTGGTTTTTCAGTAAGTAGTAGTTTCCAAGGGTTCTGAAATATAAACCTTGAAGTTAAAACTCTTATAATATACTTATAGGTTACATACCACCGATGCATTTAGGAAAGAAAAGAAGAAAGAAAGAAAGAAAGCCTTTGTGCTTAGACATAATATCTTTAATAAGCGTGAACCCAGCTTTACGTAAGCCTAAAGCTGGGTTCACACTTATTTTTCAAAAACAATTGACCGTAGAATACGTAAAAGATTATACAATTTTGCAGTATAAACTACACAATAACACTACTTGATACAATGTATGTGCCAAAGTTGGTTTAAAGTACTTTAAAAACTGATTAAAATGTAGAACTCTTTAGGGTTAAACTCCGGCAGCTCCACCACCACATCTATTTTCACCTAATAACAATAGTATTAGTCTGAAGGGTGTGGTAAGTGTGATATACTTATCCGAGGCTTTCCGACTTAGTCCTCAGGGGTAGTAACGCATCTGTGGGTAACCTCAGGTAACACTGATTTTATCTGCGGTTGATTACAGATGTCAATGGACGGCAGTGGCCACTTACCATCAGGTGGACTGCATGTTCGTTTGCTACTTCTAAATTATATAAAAGTTAATTCAATAACATTTTAACCAAAAACCTAACATACCAATATTATATCTCTTTACTGCACATATTTCAATCCGTATAATTGGGTCGAAATATCGACAGTAAAAATCTTAAAACCGCATATCGTGAATACTAAGTACATATTAAAATGTATCAATACGCGATAATTAGTCCTTAATTATTATATCGATACCAAATACGAAACATATGTACATCACTTGCAGTTATTCGTCACTAATACGCGGGTAAGATTCGATTCCGGCCAAGTACTTTGATCGGCGTGACATTGTCGAATCTGCTACTACCCTATACGTTGCACAAAACGCTTCAATAACAAAATCACAACAAGATGACTCAATTAATCACTATACTATTTTGATATTTTAATTGGTCGGACGCACAAGTTGACGAAACACATCATAATCATATTCCTAATATTTATTTACTCAATTTTTCTTACAATAAACTGGATTACATGAAATGGTGAATAGACGTCTATTTTATAAGCCGGTTAAAGTGGTC
Source organism: Cecropterus lyciades (assembly GCA_002930495.1). Lineage (NCBI taxonomy): Eukaryota > Metazoa > Arthropoda > Insecta > Lepidoptera > Hesperiidae > Cecropterus > Cecropterus lyciades. The sequence goes on along the minus strand of MOOZ01000409.1, from coordinate 459,451 downwards.
TGTACGGCATTCGCAATCGTAAATAACAAATTTAATGTAAATTACAAAGCATAAGCATTCTACAATTGACATTAAATTTGTTGAATTTGTAGAATATTTTTATGACATTATAATGTACAATTAATGGAATTTTATTTAAGAGTCGCCAATGTGTTTAACTATTTAACACGATCAGTGCCACCTACACGCCGTGAGTGTTCTTGTAAATTACCGCGGTGCCAGCAACACGTCAGGCGCGCTCAAAGTTCTATGTAAATAAATACGTCAGCATCGAGAAGCATTCGTGAAAATCATTACGGCATTGAATGCAATAAACGTGGTATGACTTACTATGGTAGACCTTACCCTCTGAGTCTCTCATATGCTACGGCTAAATTGATATTGGGGCAGTGGGCAAGGATTTTCGTGCCTCGAGATACCCTTTTTACCCGAGCAATCCTCTAGGAGGCTGTGTTCCGCCTGAATCCTTAAAATTAACAATAATACTTGAATGTTCATAAAACATTTGTACACACGACTCCGCGTGTCTGCTAAATACCACTTTATGATTTTTATTATTTATAGGACTGATTTCTATGTCCTGCTTACCAGGGTAAAGAGTATCCTAAGTTTTAATCCAGATCATAAACTATCAGACATATTTCAGCGTGAAAGAGTAGCAAACTCACGTACCCACGTTTTACCAGGTGGTAGAACCAGTATAGTTCGACCGGAGAGGTACCACTGCTACAACGATTTCTGGCGTGAAAAGTTCTTGCGCTATAGTGTAAGGGTATGGTTGCGGGCACGGGAGTATCAACGCATTTGTGATCGACTTCATATATAACCCCTGTTCCTTATGAAGTTGCTCGCAAATGTCCATGGGAGACTGTCACCACTTACCATCAGGTGGAGTGTATGCTCATTTACTACTTCAATCTGATAAATAAATGGGTCATGTACCACAGTAAAAAGTACCCAATGTGTAAATCCAGGCCATAAACTATTTGTGTGCTAAATATCCAAATCCAATCGGTAGTTTATGCGGAAAACAAACACACATCCTCACAAACTTTCGCATTTATAATAATAGTAAGATTTTCACTTGTAGATTTTTGTCACTTTTGAAAGGTATATTCCGCCCTGTCACAACCAAGGTATATGGGGCCTTGGTGGCCACCATGAAGCATGGGGACGTGGGTAAATAGCTGAGGTGAGGCGTAATGACGTGCACACACGGGCTGTTGACTCGCCCGCCATTACCGTGACCTTGGGATGGGGAGGGAACCATAGGGTTGGAAAACGGAAATTAAAAAAGATATTTATAGTAATTTTTCATGAAAATTACTTTAAATGATGAAGAAAAAAAAGCCGTCACGGGTCGCCTAGCAGATGTGAAACATCGCGTTCATACAAGTAGTATGCATAAAAGACAAGTTTGCGACAGGAACTAAATTTATAGCATAATGAAAATAACGCCATCTACGAACAGCACCCTGCACTAAGTCGAACTTACTACAGCCCGCTACTTACCGCAGCCCGCTTAGTTTTATTCGATACTTAATAATTCCGAAAATGTCTAACAGATGGCGCAATAATAAATACGGTGTGGCAATCGCCACGCCTAAATTAGTATTACGCATTAGCAAACCTAAATAGGTCTTTCTTTTTACCCTAGTGCGTCGGAAGGAGGATAATGTTTTTTAGCGTAAAAAAAACTTTTAGGCAATATGTTTTTTAATTTACACTAGTGGCAACCCTGGGTCTCGTGGCCACAAGCCACCGAGCCCAGGTATTCTCTGATTAAATTCGCCGGAAGGTCACCTCGTGGCGAAATGTATTTTTGGATTTATCTTCGTGCTCCAAGGCGTGGCGGGTTTATTGTTGGTCATTGGTGGTCACTAGTTAACCTCGTCGAAATGGACTGCGTAATATTCTAGCAGACTTTTTACTATTTCTTGGAAACTATACTTGATTGTTTCAAGTTTACATCATTGTATGTCTTTTTTTGAATAACAGGAAAACATGAAAAGTTTTAATTTGTCACTTGTTTTTCTTTATTTTTTTTTTGTGCTTTAATTATTTTTAGTATTATTTATTCTTTGTAGTTAGTAACATAGGCTATTCTTAGTGACCTGAATCTATACTGAACGGATCTCCTCGCAGGAAAAAAAAGGATAACAATATATTCTACCACGTTGTCCAAGGACTGATTCGTAGACTTCGTAAAGTCACGGGTGGTTATTCTATTCACGTCCTATACATCACTACGTGACACTACGAGATAGGAGAAAACTTGTTGAGGCTTGGCCTGAGAACCAAACCCTACAAGGGAAACACCCATCCGTTTTTTTAGGGATCCCAGGGTTCTCTACATGAGTATTGAGGCCACCGAGGCTTTTAGTAAGTATTAGTCTCAACGGGCAGGCCACATCGCTCGTAGGGCAGATAACCGGCGGAGTGTAAGTATCCTCGAATGGACACCAATTTTGCGCAAAAGTTAGAAAGGTCGCCGTTGCCTCCGCTATAAACTGAAAAAGAGCGCGGGTAACCGCTGGATTCAGATAGGTCAAGACCGGTCGGAGGCCTATGTCCCACAGTGGACTATCGAGGGCTGATGGCTGAAGCTCACATAATTTAGCTTTTCCCCAAAAAGGTCGGATATCTTTAAAATATATATAAACAAATAAAACTTTCACTTAAAAATTTAAATTATACGCGCGGGCGAAGCCACAACGCACACCACCTACTACGAAACTCTTACGTCGATTTTCGTCACAGTTTTCCCGTGGACTTAGTGAAACGCCATACACTGTTCACGTGCGGCCAACGTGGTGGATTCCAATCAACACTTATCCGACTTCCCTTCACTCATGAATGTGCTGCTTAAGGCACAGGGTTGTCACATTCAGAAATAATATGATTATTTTCATTTATTTAAAAAGCAGACTTCAGATATGCCTTCTTTTAAAAATGTTGGTATAGTCGTATTTGAAAAAAAACAGCTATTTTTTCTTTAGTCAATTATAATGGAATGCAAGAGTTTCAGCCTACCTGGAGATAGAAGTCTATGCGATTCTCGTACCGAGAATAAACCTTCAAATTTAAACCTGCTTATTGTATGCTGCTGCTACCTACCTGCTGCTAAGTATAACTGGGTATTTGTAAAGTCGATATTTTCTTGTTAAAAACTAAAATATAAATCTTCTTTCAAAAAGTAGTTTAGTAACAGATTATCTTCCGCCAGACGAGTTGATCGTGCCTGATCGTGAGTAAGAAAACAGAATAGAAAAACAGATAGGTGTGTACTAGTTTTGGCAGCCCTATGACGGTGGACTTTGATCCTCGGTCCAAAGTTTATTCCATCAGAAAGGGTACAAAGCTCGAAGCAGTCCATTGCCAAGCTATGATTAAAATTTTCTATGTCAAGTGGAACTCTCCAACAAGTTATTTATATTTCGTAGCTACAAGAAAATTGGTGCTCGAAATAAATACTTCCTAATTAAAATAAACCTTATTTTTTTCCGAATCGGTTCAAAATACCTTTTGTATGTTTATTTATTTCTCTCCTGTATTATAACTATTCAACATTTATATAAGTGTAAAGTTATTAAAAAAAGTTTGTTTTGGATTGTAAGTATTTAAATAACATTCTTGTATGATTGTGAGAAAATATCTCGAATGTAACGCAGTTGCAGTTGATCGAACTGTTATCAACTGGTCAAAACAGCAATTCGAGGTCAGGGTTCACAGCATGGCTCTTACAAAAATTTACTATCTTCTATATTTATATATCTATCTGAAGTCGATCCGAGATGCGTTTCCACTCCCGAGGACAAAGATAGTCGCGTCATATATACATAAGTGAGCTGGGAACCACACCCCTCCACTGTAACGCAAGACCTGCTTCACGCTAGAAATAGGTGTGGCAGTATAACCTCCCTGATCTATCTACATTAGTTTTACCACCTGGTAAAGATATAAAAATTATTATAATAAGTACTGGTGCCGTGCGATATCGGTCTGAAATTGAACTTCTTCTTTTAAGGTATCCTTAAGGACATTCAGAAAACAGCGTCTAATTGTGTAACATGGACACCTACTGAGGTCATCACGCATGTTTATCGCGGTGACTGGCATAAACCTTTAGAGTACAGTAATGGACCTGTAAGGGCTAATTACTGGATTTTTTTTTATAGTATGGAAATAGCAAACGAGCATGCAGCCCACCTGATGGTAAGTGGGTACTGCCACCCATGGACATCTGTAATCAACCCTCGGTAAGATCAAAGTTTCACCTAAGGTTAGCCACAGATGCGTTGCTACCCCTGAGGACTAAGATGGAATGCCTCGGAAAAGTATATCTCCCTTACCGCACCCTTCAGACCAGAACACAGCAGCGCATAACACTGCTGTTATTAGGCAGAAATAAGTGTGGCGAACCACAACGAGTTCTACCAAACTCGTTGTGGTTCGACTACGGAAGCAGCAGTGTTATGCGCTTTCAGACCTGGATATTTAAAAATCAAAGTTGGGTTTCACCATTTATCACTCAAGAACAACTGGACCGACTTTCATAATCTTGATTAGTTTGATCACCGGCCAAATTGAAATTTGACAACCGCGTGGCAAATTAATTACAAGTTAATTTTTTTTTACAAAATTTGTCATTCATTTATCAGTTAATGATACATTTAATATCATATTTTTTAATTTGCTTTTTACTATAACTAAAAAAACACACACACAATAACAGTAAAAAACATACAGTTAACGTAAATAGATATTAATTATGTTGGATTTCAAAAATACATGTTAGTTAAGTTGAATTTCTGTTTTGCGTAATACATTTTTTAGTTTATAATAAAAGAGAAATTGGAATAGAAATTTAAATTTACACTTGTTTTTAATGAATATAATGAAGGTACGCTTAAACATACATTATTTTAATTACATAATAACAAAATATTGTAATTTTGTCAGCCACAATAATTTATAGGTACTCACAAGTTACAATTAGTCTAAAATCTTAAAATAAATATACCTTGATACATAGTAGTACAATCATGACCATTATGTAAATATATTTTAATATATGTTTATGCAAAGAATACGAGAAAATTATTTGATTAAATAAAATCAAATAAAGTTCTCGTATTCTTTGTGCCACGTTTTAAATGTAAGCAATTTATTTACTCTTTTTCTGCCACGTTTCAAATGTAAGCAATTTATTTACTCTTTTTAGGGATGGGCCGAGTACGAGATTTACTGAGTAATTGAATAACAAATAGCGTTATTCGGTTTTACATTTTATCGAACTCAAATTTACTCGGCCGAATAACTCGGTTCAGTCAATGAGAGAAAATAGTAAAACGCGCTTGTAAGCTGTGAGACTAGCGAGTGCCTGAACACTAGTTTTCGGAAGCATATTATATCAATGTAGATAATAAGAATAAACTATTACCAGAAAAGTTATTACAACTTACAACAACAACTACAACATTTTATTGTAATCGAATATTCATCAGTTGAACTGCGCTTCTCGGCCGAATACAATTGCTGAAAAGACATTAAGTTCGTAGAGTACCGAGTAATAAGCGTAGTCAGCCCATCTCTAATTTTTATCATTCAAATATTGTACTTATGTACACACAATTATCTTCATAATTGTGAACCTGTAATACGTTATGTATACTAGGAAAATTTTAAAGTAAAACTTGCGTCAGAATTTACATAAGGATACGACATATTCTATCTTGATCCTCCAAAATAATGCGTAGCGGAAATATAAATATATTCACTATTAATAATCGTAATTGTTGTAAACTGCACGCATTGAATATGTTTGAACTGATCGCTACACCAATACCTGCCTTATATCATCAGTGTTGAACAGCTGTGGCTTACAATAAATACACTTACAAGAATTCTAAATTACTAAATTCTAAATTCGTCCTCAATGTCAACCCATTTATAGCTAACCGTAAAAGGGACTCCAATCCTATCTGGAATTGATTTCAGCTGTTATAAATAAAAATATAACTTTTTGAAAATACACAAAAAGTACCAAAAAATATAACAATATTGTATTATAATATGATGAAATGTACATAATCTAGCATTGTTTATCAAACATTTTCAGGCTTTGACGTAAAAGATAACAGTATTCGCTTGTTTGTAATGGCGCGGCACGCCCATTATGGGATAACAATAACCCGTCTGCGAGATAAACCAGAAACCTAATTACTAAACAGTTCCCTTAGTACAAGTTAATTGCGTTTTCACAAAATAATGGTATGAAAGAAAACGGAAACGTTCAAAGATGTTGGTTAGGCCACAAGTTTCTATCAATCAAGGGCAAATATTATTGAACAATAGTCATGATCTTTGCAACTAGACCCGCCCAGACAGATATCTGAATAATTAGTGTTTTTCTGTTCTGGGTCTGGGTGTTTGTGTATTAATTTTTGTCCAGGGTACGTGCGACATAGAAAAATCCTTACTCTGGGGTATAATTAGAGCGTTAAAATTTCAACAATTAAAAGTAAAAACCATTACATTTTTATTAAATGTAATCACCAAAGATATACATTTTTTTTCGTTGCGTATGCAACATCTTTTCTCGAGCAGATCTGCTGTTTGCCGAGTCTGGATGAACACTGTTCGGATGTTTGTCAATGATGTGATCCGTGTGCAAACTTTGCTGATACGAAGATATTATATCTTATACATATATATAACATGCTAACAACCGATTAGGTCTTATTTTGTGACAAAGCGTTGCCAGGTAGCTGACATATGGCCATCAGAATTCTCCAGTAAAGATGGTGAACAGCAAAGTGGACTTGGAGGCCCAGGGAAAGAAAGATGAGATCCCACACGATCACCTATACAAAGTCACTGGGTTATCGTCGAGCAGTTTGGAGAAAATGGGTCAAGGTAAGCTCAATTTCCGTTAATTTTTTAAATACTATTAGTTGGTATTAAGAATAGTTAAAATGTTGTGGTTTTGGATCGCCGATACGTTGTGATCAGTATTTTTTCTAGTTATATCTCGTCTCCAAACCCATTTAGTAATACTAATTGTATGATATTCGTGGAGTTCCAAATTTCAACATTGATCTTAATTTGCTCGACAAATTAAACGTAAGTAATTAGATAATATTTGGATTAAATATTTTACAAGTAGTTGCAATTCGGCTGTAATTAAACCTAAATAAAAACGAAACTGTAGCATGAAATTCTTGAGATCTCAGCCGAACTGTAACATTAATAGCTTTCAATCCTATTAAATTAAATTTTATTTTTATACCATAAATATGTACATGCAAAATCAGTTTATATTTAGTACAAAGCAATAATATTTTTTTTTCGACGGTACATTAATTTTTAAGTAATTTAGAAAACACTCGTGGTGGAAATTATTTATCATTTGCTTTACTGCATTTAAAACCAATAATGCATTTATTGACATGCATACATATACGCATGACATTATTGACATGCATGCATATACGTTATTGATATTATGTGTTTGTGTGTGTTATTGTCAGTTATGTAAACGACGACTGTTTTATTTCGTATAGTTTAATATATTTGTTACTAGCTGAGCCCGCGGTTTCACCCGCGTTTAAAAGAAATGTAACGTAACATACATTAACCGAAATTTTATACCTTTAATAATCTCTATTTTATTCTTTTAC